>LOND01020318.1:0-12907 GCA_014220965.1 Paragonimus kellicotti
GGCGATTAGTATTCATCCTGGCATCAGTTCTGGTGGCGCTTTAGTCACTGCATGATGGGTGGGTCGCGGTGGTTACTTTTGTTCACCTGGGACATCCGGCGCATTCGAAAAGCATTCACTTGCATCAGAGTGGAATCTGCTCGTTGTGAATGGTTAGTAGGCTTGGTCCGTTACTGATGATATTAAATACAGCCAAGTCTTTTCAATAACTTATACGTCGCTCGTCTGGACATCTTTACACGTACGGTTACTCCATTTCACACTGGATTGGCAAATTCACCCGTCAAATGTACAGAGCTTAAGAATTATAAAGGAAGACAATATACGATACTTTACAGGAGGCCCCGAAGATCAGAGGTTTTCGGTTGTTAGTTTAGTACAATATTTGTACCATCCGACTGAAAGATGTTAGTGAGAAGCTGGTAGGATCCTAGCCTTGTTCAAACCCTCGATAGTAAGACTCTGGAGACATTCAAGAAGTTTATATACTCTAGAACTTGTATCAGCATTGGAAGATAGTATGATGCAACCACAAAAGGCATAACGATTGCAGAGATGGCGTTCGTCAATTTACGCCACTTGTGGTCATTGCACGATATAGGTCCATTTCTGAAAGAGCGAATGTATGCTGCAAATGTGTGAACAGCTTTATTGTAAGGCTGTTAAATCTGGTTTCTATCACCAGCTGACGTCCATGGGACACCTGTTTCAACAACCGTAATATCCGAAGCAGTAGCGCTGTGTGGTGGTAACACCTTGTCATCAAAAACGAAGTTTATCAATGTGACCTCGGACGGCAAGACTCTGCTGACTACTTTAATGCCGTTAAACTGGACACGTTCTATGAAAGTCAAGTTAAAGTATGTCACGTCATGCCTTGCTTGTGGGTGATGAGATAGGCTGGAGGCGACAGCATAGTAATCAGCATATGACTTGAGTTCACAGCTGTGTATGTACTAATGTTGAAAATTGTTCCAGAGTGGTATTCCTGGCTTTCTGCCCGGGACCCAAAGGACCTATCTGATTGCATCGTACTCGATGCAGTTGTGTTTTTACGGGTGGATCGATGATTGCATGAATGAATGAATGATGTTCGGCAAAGCTAACCCAATCCATCCGCATCGAGAAGTAACAGTTCATCCTAAGTTATTCTACCTCAATCGTATGCATATGTAAAGGTGCAGCGAGTTGCGAACGTTAGTCGACTATATTTCATGTTCACTCGAACCATCTGCTAAGACTAACTACTCTTGTTCACTTCTTGCTGAACAGTGTACTACGATTTATGAATCATCTTCAACATCCACCCACAATTTCGATCGCAGCTGTCGCGTTCCCATAGGCATCCTATCTAGAATTTATACTCAATTCTCACATCAGAGTTAAACCCACAGAGACACCGAGGACCTCGGTCTGCGGAAACATTCCACAAAAAACACACATTGGAATGTGAGGCCAAAGTTTTTCAACAGCGACAAAAAGGTTTGTTTGCTGTTAAGTTAGTTACGGGTAAACAGTAGAGGATTTTGGTCAAGATAGGTCGAATATCATTAGTGTAGTCCCGGTTGTTCTTACGTCCGGTGGACAGTTTATTGCAACCTGTTGATGAAGCCACTGTTTGGCACGGAGAGAAACGGAAGTCAATGGCGTTCATGTTGCAGGAATTTCTTCGATCTTGGCACAACTTATTTCCTCTGTTACTCATTCTTCGTATTCTGTAGCTTCCTCTCTTCATTCTCACAAACCGCAATTTTTCTTCCATTAATTGTGATACGTTTGGCAGTTACAGTAACTGTCCATTATACACATCTAGATGTGTATATATATAGTATATATATATATATATATATAACCGAGTTTGACAGACAAGGATTCGCTTGCTGAGTAATCTGGGATTTTCACTGCAGCAAATCTACATTTCCATCTTCATCAGTGATCGTAAAATTACTAAGTAGTTTGACAAATTTTTCACTTTAGGGGAGACAGCTGCAAACACTCTGAGATATGGTCCAGTTCAAACAAAGACTAGAAACGGTATGTCCAACCACATAAGACTCTCTGTCAGCTAATTGGTAGAGTATTTTTCAGGTTTCGTCATGCTGTTTCTGTCGGTGGTTCGAATCTAATCGAAGATCACAATTTTCGTCGATATGAATCTGATAAAATCACAAACCTATTGCTGATGTTAAATTACGCGAGAGATTTAAAAACGACTAGAGAGTCTTGACAACAGAGCCTTCTGAAAAGGTTAACGGAAGCCATAAATTGTTTACAGTTACACTAAAGTTTGTTGACATACAGAATAAAAAGAGAATAAGAATGAGTTGATCAAAACGATGGCATGGTAACGTTTCGATCATAGTAATGTAATGAAAATGATAACCATCACACGATTATATATATATATATATATATATATATATATATGGGGAATAAATGTTTCGTAAGGACTTCGCCACTGATACTGACGATCGTCAATTCTGTAGGCTGAAAGACATGAGATAACATAAGACCGTCGGTCAAGATTTGCGCGCTTGTCGGTTGGGTTGCCACATGACGTCTTCCAGTTAAGATCAACTGGACAGAGGTCTCAACAAACAATTTCTCACGATATGAATGACCGCTCGATACACAAAAAATTAATTCCATGTTGGTGGAGGTGACAGAATTTCTGCATTAACATATGGAGGCGTTTGATAATTAGGCGAAGAAGGATACCTCCATAAAGGAAAATACTCAATGAGTAGCAAAAGGTGCATGAACAGAAGGGTTCTCACGAAGTGTTCTTCACTTTTGAGAATATTTTAGAAGAGACTCAATTTGCGGAAAATTTGAACTTCGGCTGGATTCGAACCAGCGATAGAAATAACATGCCCAGACGCAACAAATGCTCTACTGGCTGAGCTATGAAGCCACGTCGGAAGCTCAGAAATTTCACACTTGGACCTAGCTACTCCACCTATCTAACTGTCATATGGAATTCACTAAATGATCTAGCAGACTGACTGCTCAATCAGAATTTTTCGATGAGTTTACGCTGAACAAACTAATTATGAATATTTGTGGTTAGTATTAATAACACTTTTATGAAAACCTCGCCTAAGGAAAGGTCAAGTAATCACGCTGTCACATGTTGCCAGTAGGCGAAACGACGGCTGGCGGCATCTGTTTCGGATTAGCCTGTTACAATGTCCCGTAGCCAAAGGATGCTTGTGCATAAGCCTCAACACAAGTGGCTTGCACTGCACCGATTGCGATTTCACTCTAGTGTGAACCCGAAGTAATAAGACAAGAATGCGTGTAAGTGGAGGATTTCGCGGCCCAGCTGGCCACTGCTGGTTGGCGAGACAGAAAGTCAGCGTGAAACGGGAACATACACAAGCAGTCTCCAGTAGTAAGACTTAGGTTGAGGAGAAAGATGTCGAAAATATAACGTAGGAATTAGTTCAATGTAACAGCACATAACATTGCACTCTAGAAAGGACCAGGAAGAAGAAAAACAAACAACTGAAGTTGTGCGGGAAAATAAACAAGACCCCATCATACATTACAACCACATAACTAAGGATACGAAAAGATCGAAGGATACCGTGATCCACGTTCCCAAAAAAGTTGAGCATGTAATTTTCCAAGTGATGGCGATCGCTGATTGATACAAACAAAAAATAGATACAACAGACATAACTTACTTTTGCCTAACCCATTCGTCATCTCTTCTCTGACGGTGTGTTATGAGTGCGTTAATGACTTACTAGTCCGAGAACGTCAGTTCATTCGCAGTTGTATTCATCACAACACCTCATAGTCATGTTACCACAATCTATCACAGTTACAGTTCCATTGCGTATCGCGCTGCTGAATTCATTGACGTGCAACTGTTGTTCATTAAGTCTTTGGACGCCTGTATGGATCGTACTCTTCCAGGGGAGTTATTTCAAGGATAAATCCTCCAAATCCTAAGACCGACAGTACAACGAGAAGACCGGATTGGATAACATCCCAGTATCGCAGTTTCTGACAATCAGGATTTTGCACACTGTTTTCAGTTGCACGTAAAGCAACTGATTTGGAGTTCGTTCACCGCACACCTTACGGACGTGTTCTAGCCCAAGAAGTTGAATGAGCTTGAGTCCTCTTCGTGTCCGCTCGCCGAGGTTTGTAAGTGTTCGGAATCACTTACAACTACTACACATCCAAAATACGTCGTGCACATTGCAATTAGAAGCGACTTAGACACCACAACTTCTGTTGATACAAAGTCTAGGATTCACTGCCGTACGACATCGTAGACAACATCACTGAACGGTGGACAAGCAGCTTGGTTCTCAGTTTTAGGCTGCGTTTCTTTGAGACTTGTTGTTCGAGATGTGGTTCTAACTCCACACACACGAGCTCCTAACTCGCGGCCCACGGATTGACTTTTCGACAGACTGTTACCCAGGCAACTGAAATCTCCCTTCTTTGATGTGGCCTCTACGTGTAGGCATAGAACCTCCGCTCGGGGGGAACTAAAAAAATTTCCTACTTGTATTGACCTAAAAACCAAAGTCGGATAGTGCGGTCACGAGAGCCGTGGCCAACTTCCTGTGTGCAAATAGCCCACTATCATTTGTAAACAACCGCAGGTGCACTGTTGAATTATATAGTTGACTTAGGGTGCAGAGAACTCAACTATTCATAAGGCGACCATCCGTACGGCATTTAATACTGTCCTCAGAATTCTGAGGTACAACTGTTGCACTGCGGAAAAATATAAGCCAAATAAGGCTAAGGCTAAGACATAAACCTGCTTCACGCCAAGAACAACGTCAAAAATTGATCCACACGATTGCAATGTAGCCTACATACAAACATGCAGCATCTTAATTAGACTGACGAAGGTACATGAACAATCAAATCCACCAAGTAATTTTCACAATGTCTTGCGGCTCACGGAACCAAACGCCATGATGCAGTCCACAAAGACGGCATACAATAGCTGGTTGCATTTATGGAACTTCTACGGGATCTGTCAAAGATCAACCACCACGTCAATCGCACGGAAACCTACCTAAACTCCATACTGCTCCTCGGGAACATTGGTTTTCAAGACGCTCTCACTGAGTCGGTTCAGCAGAACTCTTTCTAAAATCTCTCCAGTGCCGTTCGGAAGACTGGCGGCCTGATAACTATCACCGTTGTATTAGCTCCTCTCATCTTTAGACAATGGAATGGTCAGGGCATCCTTGAACTTTTAAAGTCCTATTTCCCGCTCCCAGATAAAGTGAATCGACTGGAGAAAGGTGCGTTTAAAAAGTGGAACGCAGTGCTTCAAAAGTTACCCTGGCAACCCAGCTTCACCTACAACCTTTCCGTTTCATAGTTGTCCAGTAGTTCTCTGCACTACTATTAAATCTCGGGTGACAGCAAGTAAAGCATTGATGTCTTGTCACTGCAGGTTATTCACGGTCATCCAGTCGATGGTAGTCAGCCGACATAGCTTTCGCCACACTTTCATGATGTCCTCCGGTAGAATGAACGAAAAGCCGCGGTCCCGTCAATTAGTGCATTAGTAGACTGGATGGATGGGGCGAAGATTGTCTTGTGCGTTCTCTGCGGTCGGTATAGCCCTACAACAACTCACGTTGTTATTTCAAACAAGCGTCTCTGATTCGGTGAAGTCGTTAGTTGAGTTGACGGGAACACTTCAAAACGTGACTATCTTGTATTCATTACTTGAGATAGCTATGAAAGCAGCAAACGCCTAATTCTTCTCTCAACTACATTGTCGTCGAACCAGTTCGGGCATTTCTGATGATGGATAGCGACTACTTCGATGAGTGCCACCGTGATCTTTTCCCTGAGGTATTACCACATATCTCGGGGTAGTGGATACGGGGAAGTCTTTTACACGAACAGGAACTGCACGCTCTAATACTATCGTCTCGATTGGGTTTTCCAACCTCCTGACTTCTGTTTACGTCACTGTACGGATGATTTACAATAAACAGGCTTGCAAACAATAATGAACAAAGTCGTTCTGGTCACTCAGCCTCTGCATCACTCGCGTGATATACACGTTGCGAATGTCGTAAGATCACGTAGCCAAGCAACTGCTGATTACCACTTCGTCTTCTTGTCAATCTCATCCAGCTAGAGTCCGGTGTTTGTGGCGGCCAACTCTTGAGTAGCACGATGTCCAACCAGATGACCACGGTTATAATCGACTGTACCGATACCATGGAGTGTAAGGGGACTCACCTAACGACAGGTCTTGTCTGATTCGCAAGCCAAAGCCGGCACGCTGACACATACGTCCAGAAAACAAACAGGCGACCATTGCCAAACCGTTGCAAGCAAGAAGCTGTGATACGAGACATTTGGTCCACTGTTGGGATCGTATAGAACACTTAACGAAGGCAAAGGAGCAGGAGAAATATGACAGACTTACTTCGACTTGAGTCGTCTCAGGCACATTTGCGACGCTTGATTCCAAAATACTGATCGCGTGCGCATTCGTTGATTATCAACTCAAAAGAATCTGAAATGCAGTGTTCAGCTACTGCGACACGCACGAATGCGTGTCCACAGACGCTCTTTGCTCGCATAACCGAATCCAGCAGAAGTGCTGTGCCCACCACCTGAGTCCAGTAAGCTCTACGCGTGTCTGCGAGAGGAAGCCTTGATTTCGAAGTTGAGGACGGTGAAAGGGATAGCACAGCGAGGCCAAGTCCCGTCGAGTTCGGCGAACCTGTAACAGACAGATGCAGGCTGCGCATATATCCAGGCACGCTCCGCGTGTGGGCTATCAACCAGCAGCTGACTGCTGCGTAATACCCATACGTTCAGATAGCCTCCAGGACGCTCCAGGCGGACAGCCACGGCAACCAAGTAAGGGCGGAGGAGTGTCGCCACGAGACCAAAGGTGGCGGTACTGTATTGGTTGAATACTCGAAACTGGCTCCGTTGGTCCTGGAACGATAATACTGGCTGAACCAGAGAGGGGCGCGAGGCATTGCTGTAGGTGGCAGCAGCTAGACAACCTCCAACTACAAAAAACACACACGCGGAACGTGCAGTGATCACCAGCCAAAGCTACCGAGAAAACTTAATCAGATGACATCAGTGTACCGTGATTCACACACACAACACACCAGACAAACACACACACACACACACACACAAACCATAAGTTTTCACGATAGAAATGAGCGGAAGGATATATTTCACCTATCAAAGTCTCCACGTATGTTCGAAGCTTTATGAAATCATTCGTAACCCAGAGGCACCTGCGACTTATGTTGACCATCTGGTGTTCAGTAAGACTTTATTTCAGGGGAGAAAGCTAGGGACACTACATGCCCCAGAACTGCAGGGTTCAACCGAGGTGGTCTCTAGCCTGATTTCAACCGCATGTATGGGTTTTCCTCAAACCTTCATAGAGAAGCTTCATGCAACTGCTAATTCTCTACAGCTAAAACCCGTAGAACATACACAATGAAATGGAGGAACCAGGAGGATTATATTAAATAACTAACTGGAATATATTATACACTTCACTCAAGTAATTCACAACACACTATTTTCCATTGTGTTCAAGCGCAAGTTTCTCTCAGTTCGGACAAGCTGAGTTTCCTTGCGAACAGGGCGTGATGTCGCTTGTATTGTCTGGGGTTTATGTCAGTTGACTAAGTAAAACCCATTCAAGAGGTTTGCTCAGTCACCATCTACGGGATGTGGAAATATGAGATTTCTAGTAGCAACCTCAAGAGGTCTCAGAAAAACATTTACATTCATCACAATCTTGAAGTATACTTCAAACTGAGTGGATGTGATAACTTCCATTACCTTTATCAACTAGTCTGACCCAGCAAATAGGATTCAATTCGGTCAAGTGAGTTTGAGTATGGGCAAACAGTGTTGACACATTACCACAATCCAAACAGCACATCAAGAAAGACAAGAAAGTAAACGCATGTGAAGTTATCGGCAACAACGTTTAAAAGTAGCTCAGACTTGATCGAAATAATCCATGTGAGAAACTCATTTAGAATTTTGTGAACTGTAAGAAAACTCGGTTTATATAACTTATTTGCACTTCACCTCACACTTTCTGACACCGAAGTAAAGGAAAAACAAACAAAACAGTGAACTGGTCATTGTTGACACTGTTTTTTTGAAGTGGATATTGGTAACTCGCAATTCGAAGTGACTGACAAAGCGATCGCAAAAAAGCCGACTAAACGTACAACGTCAGCTTGAGGAGTTGGTCGTCTCAGTTCTAACATTCTCAACCACTCGGTCTAACTAGCTCACTTGTCTACGATGAGACTATGTATTAAAAAGGTTTGCCGCTTTTTCATTTAATCGGTTAGTTTTTTTTCAAACGTACCTCAGAAGTTGGTCATCTGAATTGTAGCACACTATAATGTTCATAATGCACAACCACGTGGGTCTAACTAGCTCACTTGCCTACGATGAGACTATGTATTAAAAAGGTTTGCCGCTTTTTCATTTAATCGGTTAGTTTTTTTTCAAACGGACCTCAGAAGTTGGTCATCTGAGTTGTAGCACACTATAATGTTCATAATGCACAACCATGTGCGGTTTTTACTGCATGACACAAGATCGGCTGTTCTAAAGAACAATTTACGGCTGCTAAGCAACTTTCTCTCGAATAACCTATACCTCTTCTGAACATTCGCCTACATTCCACAACAAAAAATTTCAACTAATTCAACATCATTGTGGTGTATACGTCAGACACCTTGACGACAAAACTTGGTTAGTGCGACTTGTGCCTTCAAATGCTCATCTATCTGTCTTTTACCTTACCGATATCTCATGGAGACCTCCTTATCCGTAGATGGAATTGAGAGTAGTATAGTGTTCTGTTTTTTTTTCCAGGAAGCCACCTTATTTTCCTCTCCTCTCACCCCAGTGATATCGTGTGATACTTGTTTTAATCAAGTCGAGCTGTTACGTACTGTATGTACGCTTGAAAACTTTACGTGTGTAAACCTGGAGATCAAAGCATTGGTGATCAAGTCAGGTAGTGTTGATCAGTGAGGTAGATTAAATATAGTATCACAAAATCCGCTGTTAGTTTGCACGGCTTCCCAGTGGAATCTAGAACCTACAGAAAAGGTCTAAACAAAAATCATATTTCTGTACTACAAAATGTAACAAATGTTGTGATCGTAAAAGATACTTGCTGCTGGCAAAGTTGTTTATTACACGAACTCCCGTACAGGTTATGTTAAACATGGGACCACGAACACGTACACTCATTTGCACGGCTGACGTGCATTCACACACATTGGGTAGCAGTACGTTGTCATTCGCCCTGGTGGCACGTCCCCTATAGTGCGTACACACTATTCCAATAATCACTTCTGGTCTGTCGTATTTCTGGCGTTAAGGCTTGTTCTTTAGTTCCTGAATGTACATACTATACTACTCAGAATGAGACTGCTTTTTAACAACATAAAGACTGTCTCTTCTAATTCAGAAGTCCATGAACTTATCTGAATGCGAACGCTGCGATCAAGTGTGGGTGGTGTTCAATTTTCAAATAACCTAAATCCCCGAATCTTCACTACTGATTCAAACCGTGCTCAGTTGGTTCAATGAAGACAGTAACTTCAACCTAACTGAGAAGTCCTGATCACGGGGTTATCGATTGGATAGAACAGAGTGATTCTGTTCATTCTCCTTTCGAAATGATCGGGCAAGCTGAACACTATTCATACAAGGTTGTGGTTGAGCGTTCGGATTTGATCATTCGGTCATGCCTATTGTGAGGTTGCTGGCGTTGTGGTTAACACGCTAGTCTCACAAGCACGAGGGTCAGAGTGCAAACTCCGATCCAGACAAGGATATGCACTACTGATGAGCTCTAATAAGAGCGAAACTCGAGTCTAGTGCTTCCTTTCGAAGTGGGCTAGCCGAAAGGCTTATCTGAATGCGAACGCTGCGATCAAGTGTGGGTGGTGTTCAATTTTCAAATAACCTAAGTTGACAAATTAGCCACGTAGAGCCGAAGAAAAAAGTGAAACCAAGGTTGGAGGTTAAAGTTAACTAACAACAAAAATCACACCTACCATAATGGGTGCCGATTGATCAACAAATGCAAACACTGTGTTCGTACGCACACACAGTCAACAAAGAAGCACAGACTTAACAAACCACTCACAAGATACCCTGTTTTTCTACACATTTATCGAAATAACAGACATGGTTCGTTGTATACGGGCTAATCATCAAATAAGCAGAAGACTGATTTTGGAGAGTTTTGCGGAGTTACGTTGCGTTTATTTTAGAAGTGCTTTAGTATAGGATCAATCGTCGTCTTGGTTGTATAGAGCTCTAATCTAAATCTATAAGTTCGATTTCATATTGCTAAGTATGGTTGTGAAGATCATGTCGGTTAAGTGTCTGAGATTCGTCCCGGATCTTGACTGAGTATGTATGACTCTCTCCCATCCAGATGTGCTGAATGTTTATCTAAGTAGACCGGCTGAATACCAGATCACCCAGAGTGTTGTCCTTGCTTTTGTTACCTTGATAAGCGTCATTTGTTCGGTCTTTGACCAATACCAATCAATAGTCCAGTCATCAGTTTTCATTGGATTCGGCTTATGGCCTAGGTAACAGCCAAAACAACTGGTTATTTATTCAATGAGTTGGAGTGTTCACTCCACCAGCGCTTGTCCATAATGGTACAGGATGTGTAAGCGTGGGCCAGTGCTGTGATCTACTCAGTCCATCTTCTGTCCGAACATGTACTTGAACTGACACCGTAGTGGGAACCGGCGATTTACAAGCGGTCACTAAGAGTTACATTTTGGTGTTCTAGGCTTTTACAGAACGTTTACCGTGAATGAAATTAGGGTTGCATACGGAGGTGGAGGGAGAGTTCATCTTAAGCTGACCCTAACCAGCATTCGTATTTTTTTACGTTTGGACCTCTAAATTCAAGAAGAGTAATCCGTTAGGACTATTGGAAAGAGCCAGCCACCACACTCAGTAATCTTCAGTACTGATGACGAGTAGCGTGGGACTCAACTTTACTTTCGTATTACGGGGTTTGAGGGAATTATTGATATGAGTAGTGTCTGCTGTTGCGGCGTTTGGTTAAGACAGTTTTAGGGTTCGTACAAACCTTTTAGTAAAAACTACAATGAAACGGTATGGTTCACTTACTTTGAACTCCATAATTCAATGTACCTCTATCGTTACTATTGTTACTATAAGTTGTACATGACTCACAGTTAATCGGAGTTTTCGCATCTCTACAGATTTTTCAGCTAACTCCTTCCGGAAAGAAGTACTGTACGTCAATTTATCTCATGTTAACGTTCTTCAGTAGTACATATCTCTGCCACGACTTGGACTTGAACTCCTGGCATGTTTTCATTAGGCAACAATGTTGATCACTATGCCACTGACCTCATATTAAAGTATGACTGAGTTATCGAATGCAGATGTTTTGTCACGTTTCGTATGGAGACCCGGCAACCATCTTGTAAAATTCTGGCCTGTCTTGATGTATAGAAATCAGTGCATAGAAATAAGTGAAAAAGAAATTTAGTTGATTTAAGATGCTCATTTTGTAGGTTCACTTTTGGCACAAATTCATTTAAAAGGGTGACGTGAAAAACTTCCTTTTTCTTTATCTAAACATATAAACTGCAGGTTGTTAGCATGTGTAACATGTTACTTAGATGATAACTATCGACTGCAGTAAACAGGATAGTTACTGTGTCTTCTGTTGAAACAGTCAGTTCTCCTGAACAATACACACAGGCGACTGTGGTAGTAACTGAGCTGTGAACATTCGGGGTTGTGTGGTTTACTTGAGGCCAATGTTCTGTAGTCGAGACGGTCACCCCTAAGTAACGCAAACCGGAGCTCAAAGCCTGGTCGTTTCGTTGCTTCATATTGCTGCTGAATTCCAACAAGAACGAATCCTCAGTAATGCGCTTTTCTAACAACGGGCTAGCTGGATAGTCTATTCTACGTGGATGTTGCAATCGCCTGTGAGTGGTGTTCACTTTGTGCCTTGCATCAACCAAAATTTCGAAGCATTTGCGGTTGTGTATTATTTTTACGTCTACAAGAACTGTCAGCTAAACTGAAGGTGAAGAGAATGCATCTCATATTTCTACGTTGTTGTCGTGTTTGTGTATTAACTCACGGAGGCTGGTAGGTAAAGTGTGTGATTCAAGACATGTGTCAGGTTAATAACAGTGTAACTGTCCAACCTGTTATATATAAAGTCGAATATGTAAGCTGCATGCTACAGACAATTGATAGGGAAACCTCCAGTGCAATCGTACAGTCTTTGACATTTAAAATTACGTCATCTTCAGGTTGTGTGGCTTTGCAGTTCGTCCATTAGAAGTGGTCTGGAGTTTGTTGTAGTCTCGTATCATTTCCGGCCGTTTATTTTGTACCACTAATTCATATATTTTTTAATCTAAGTGTCATTCGCCAAACGAATTGTCCACGGAACTAGTTACCTCCTGGTCAGATGGTGTTATAACCAACATCACACCACCAAGGACCACTGTTTTGTAAAGGTTGTTTTCCAAGTTAATGGCATGAACCGAAGTTGAGACTTATTCCAAAGGGTGATCATTAGAACACGTTCTGTGTATTAACACTTTGTATTCACACTCCGGTGATCCATGAAACCTTCAACAGCTAAATTAAGTCCAAAGGAGCTCGAACCTAATCATACTTTGGTCTTTTAAATAGATCGGAAGATTTAACGATACGCCAAAGTCCTTAATACATTGCTTTTTTCATCTTTTAAGTCTAGTTGGGACTTCAGTAGATGCTAGAAGCTTGTGGACACTTTATTCTATCTGAATTTTCCCATCCAAACTCCATGTTTTATAATTTTCTGTTTTTGGAGAATGTA
>LOND01020320.1:0-12425 GCA_014220965.1 Paragonimus kellicotti
AATAACCGGGTATCGGGTAGACAATGCGGGTGCTGTTAGTTCCATACGTTGACTACTGTCATGGATTCTAGTCTCCGAGATACAGCAGACATCAACGTGCAACGAGTCTAGCGTTCGTGCGAGAGCCGCTTGCTGACCTATCTGTTTTAGCGTGCGAACGTTGAAAGGCACCTATATTAATTCGCGTTCTAGGTCTAAGCAAGGGACGAGGGAGGCCTGAAGCTGAAAGGCAAGAGACGGAACTTACCGGCTCAGTGTTACTACAGTTAGCTACATCTGTTGTGGGACCTGTAGAGTAATTATCAGAAATGGAGGTGGGAGGGGCCTGAGAGCTAAATTTGATAGGACAGTGGGGGAGGGGTCACTTATCTCCTGTCCTTTGGTTACCAAACTTCCCTTGTCCGCTACTGCGCAGTCGTTTGAGCGCCGGTGAGATTATTTTGGGGCTGTTTATCCTCTATTCCTCAACGACGCCTTGCAGAACAGTACCGCCTTCACCAAAATGTACTTGCTAAGTAGTAGTATACCATTTTCTGAATCCTAGCAACCAACTCACGGTTGAAAGTTCTATTATGAGATCATTTACAAGTGCTAGTTTTATCTCATACTCAGTAGTAACTCATGACAGGAAGACAATTTGATCTGACAGACAAAACCAGTTATACACATGTTCTGTTCACAGGATGCGGCAGAAATAAAACAAGTACATATTTCCAGCATGGTGGACGACTTCATCAGGGCTGTTGTGCAGATCGCTGCGCACATGTATACATTGTTAACAAACGATCATCAGCTATAACACACAGTCTAATAATGGAGATTGATTTTTCAAGTGGTCAACTATCGTTTAGGTGCTTTTGATCGCAAGCGGAAAAGGTTAGACAGTAGTATTTTCTCATCAACTTTGCTTTTTGTGGCCGTTGCAACCTATTAGAGATGCTTATCCTATATAGATCACATGCACTCAATATGTTTCTGTTCAGCAAACTTATGTTGCGATTGAGACACTTTTCGCACATGGTGTTACTCTCCTCTCGCTCGTCTCGTTCTGTTTGAGGTAGGTGGACAGAGTTGCTAATGGATTTTTACTTCATTTCGTCTGGCGATTTTACGCATATATCTTGGTGTCTTTCTTTTAAACACGCTTCTTTGCTTCTTTGTCAATTATGAGCCACTTTGCATTCGGTTATGGATCTGTTGAGTACAATATACTTGTGTTTGACTTCAATCAACAGGTTGACTGCCTCTTACATCTGCGCGTCTATTTCTTATAACAAGCTCCTAGTTTACTCGGTCATTGTTTGCCTAAACCCAGCTTTGCAAAACTGTGATCACATTGGTTGCCCCGTATAAAAGACTGTTCCTCTGTTCACTTATTTCCTCATTGCTTCTTGTCACACTTTTCCAGACTGAGGAATTACTTGATCGAGTCATCCTGGAAGCCTTGGCTTACTATCACAGTCTCGTCAACGACGGTCATCGACAAGCGTGGGACACGTGTCTGATTCTAATCATCACACAACTCACTCGTCTCAGTCCGGCTACCCGGTTTCATCGGCATGCCACGCGATTGTATGCTGGTATATGTGATTTGGTTCCTATGGCCGGTGGTGTATCTCCTGAGGTCGCGGCGCTCGTTCGTTTGTTCCTTCTTCGATGTGGTGCCTTCTTCCTTCCACCCTCACAAAGCAATAGCAGATCGACCGGCGTTGTCTAGTTTCGCATTGGCTTCTAACCGTTATGTTGTTGTCGTTGTGCTGATGATGTGTAGTTTGTAGTGTATCAAATACGATTGATCCCACTATCTGCGCATGTGTGTATAACTTTCTGTTCTACATTCCACCGGAACCTATTTTTTCTTTGCGGTAGGAATTTGCTTAATTTCATGTCCACCTATTCCAATGTTTCCGGGTGTGCTCGTTGGTCGGTTCACAGTCAACGGATGGCTGAATATTTTGTATATCCTCCTTATACCCAGGTCCCCCGACCGACATTCACGTCTGCAAACTTGTGAGTGCCTTTTCTGGAAAACCCTCGCGTCTCATTTTGCGTTGGCTGTGTTACTACTGTCTGTTATGGTACCCGAATCCACACTCTCCCTCTGTACTGTTACAGTTGGTGACTCGTGTGCTTTTTCCTCATTCGATTCGTACATATCAACCACGGTCAGAAAACTGATTTCTGTTGTCGTTGTTTTGGTTTCATTCTTGTTGTTGTTGTTGTTACCTTCTCTTCTCTCATTTGGCTGTGCTGTTACTTAAATCTTGCTATGCTCTGACTTGACTAAGTCAACTTCTCCTTGCACCCATCCCATAAACATTTCCCATGTCGTTGCGGCTGTGTTTGTGTGAACTCACTATCAGAACTTTTCATACTTTCATTTCTGCGACGGACATCCCAACTAACATGACCCATCAAACACAACCCAAGCCCAATGCCGCATCTTGTTCGACTTGGTGTCATTTTTAAATATGTTTGCCTGTGCTGGCTCATATTGTATCGCATCCCTACAGTCGCTGATTAATTTCTGCTATGGATGACCTAATTATTTCTGTCTGACTAATAGTAGACCGGAATGAGCAGACAGAAGTAGACAACTTTTCAATCGATGTCACCATTTTTTTAGCGTGGTTATTGCTAGGATGTGTCCCTTTAACTGGAATTGGAGAGGTGTACACAAAAACCACCCACTTTCCATATTTCATCTTGAGCATAGTAGTGGCACTCATCAGTACTAATGGTGTCCTCTAACCTGCCGGAAGGCCGCTGGCTCATGTTTTACTGACTGAAATATTGTTGTTTGTACATTCACAAGTAGTTCGGATTACACTTGACCATATTTCGCGGTCTTTCAAGTGCTCTGCGACCTGAAAGTAACTAACATTTCTCCACGGTTAATCTGGCTATATACTGTTGGATGATGGATGTGTGTCAATCTGTTCGTGAAATTTGGAGGCTGAATCATAAATATAGGCAATCAAACGATGTTCAACATTTCAGAGCCTAGAAACTATCCCTCAGTCTAGGTCGCGTCTGATGACAAAAAGAACATCTCCAAGAAGCTTGAGATGTTTGTACACATGATGACCTGGAATGCGGTTTTACTCTATGACTGCTAATGCTGGAGAATGTAAGCCGTCCTGGAATGTTTGACCAGCAATGTCCGCCCACTTGCGCACATCATATTACACCTGAAGAAGCAGCGGTGGAGTTTGGTAGTGATCACTCAGCGAGTTCGGTTCCTCAGTTTTTAAGAATGGATCGTGCATTCAGTATACCATTCAATCGTTTCCCTTCGTAGAACTTCGCTCTCATGCCACAATCAGCCGTTATGAAAATACGAATTCGTTAAATACTAATTTCGCAAAGGGATGTGAAAGCAGTGGTTGATAAATTTAGAGATTTTTTGTTTTCTCATTTTATACTAAGGGCCTCGTGCATCGCCTACTTTCTATCCGGAGACATGATTGAAGACGATGCCTTACTTTTACTCACAGCTCGGTTGTTTGTTTGCAAGGTATAGGCGCCTTGATGTTGTTGTTAATATTAGACGTAGCTTATTTTAGTAGGTCCACTTCCCCTCCTTTCCTCTTTTTTTTTTCTTTCCATATAGGTTTTTTTTTCTTCGTGGTTGTGTGGCAGTTAAGCATCAGTGTGAACCACTGATGTATTGCTGTCTATGATGATGATGATGATGGTTTCATTTATGTGGTCGAGTTCTCTGTGTGGCAAGACCAATTAGTGGAGTGGAGCAGAGCAGTAAACTCTGCGAGTTGACAGTTGATTTGCAACGTGGTTGTTTGTTTGCAAGATGTTCCTCTCCCTCTTAACCGTAAACCAGGAAGCGGACAGTTGTGTAGCTCGTAAGCATTAGTATCGACGAATGATTATTCTGTTGGTAAGTAGTATGGCAGATTTGATAGTTTTAGAGCCCCACTTGCGAAAAAGCTGGACTTCGGCTGGATTCCATATGACAGTGGATTGGATTGATAACTGGTCCAAATGTGAAATTTCTGAGCTGCAGGCTTGGCTTCGTAGCTCAAGTCACAGTGCACCTGCCGCGCATGGGTATGCTGTTTGCCGGTGGTTCGAATCCAGGCCAAGTCCAAGTTTTTCACAGGTGGGTCTCCCCCCAAAAAAAATGATCTATTGTTGTTCAAGATGGTAGACAAAGGCTTCGATTCAGAGCCCAGATTGTCGGTCTGGCTGCGAGGCAAGTTTATCGTTCTACACTCGCGTGGTTACTTCCTTTTAGTCAGCTGAATCTAGGGTGACTCAATGGTCATTAGGCTGATTTTCAGTTCTTTGACTATGGCTCGACTCCTCGCCACCTCCCAACGCTTTTTTACAGGTCAAACGACAGCTGCTTGCCGTGTACCCCTAAACTTCCCAAATAAGATATAGCTAGTTTGTTACATGTACTAACTAAACTTCGACGCGTTTTAGCGTCAAGTGACCGTTTGATTTCGTAATATGTGTACTATATGAAGGTACTGATCTCTAGTCTCATTCACCGGTCATAAATCGTCAATGTCATATATCCTCGTCGAGACTTTGCACTAAAGTCCGATGGACTCTAGTCTGTATGCTGTGTCACCATCACTGATGAACAGTGTAGGGGTTACACGATCGCTTCCAGTTAAGATGCAACAACTTTCTCCGAGTAGCTCAGGGTTAGAATGCCTCAGTCGGATCATGCTGGCCAAATTTGTCAAACTTATTGACCTGTTTCTTTTTAATTTTCAACTTTAGATGTGAATAACGAATAAAACATTCAGACCGCTATTAGTCAACACTCATGAACACGACCATTGAATCTGAAGCCATTTTTTCGAAACAATGTAACCAGTCTGGTATACACAAATCAACAGGTGAGGTTATGCAGGCGGTTGCCCTAGCAGCATAGAACAAAATGCGATTAGTGGGTTGGTCTTTGTGTTGGGTTAGATTGTAAAACTCCCGGTAGCAAAATGTTCTCATAAGAGTGGATTGTCCTACCTCTCATTCATGGAGAGTAAATGCAGTTAACTAACAAATCATGGCCATACAACCATTTAGCAAACAATGTATGGAGGCGATTACATTTATTCCTTAGTAGTAAAAGAAAATGAGATCACTGGGCCTAAAGAAATCCCCGAGTCGGCGCTTCAATATTCAAGACAAAAGTGTCTGCCAACAGAGTGTAGATGATGTGCCAATTAGGGTCCGGGTTTGTATGCACCAAAAAAGGCATAAGTGTATACATCGAAAAACATCATGATATGCATAATAAACAACGATGTAGTCAAGAGAATCGTGTGGATAATATACTCCATAGACGACAGCTCGATAAAACTGTTTTCGGATTATTAAGTTCTTCGCAGTTTGTCTCTTTGTGATCATCTTTACATCCACGTGGAGTTATTTTAATTTATTTAAAAAAAATTGGTTGAAGCGAGCAACCCATATATTGCGTCAGGTACTTTTATTTGAAATAAGCGCGGTCAGATCCAAATTAGTGGGTGGATTCACCTATTGGACGCTCAACTTCAACACTTGCGAGCGGGACAGTTGTGTCAAACTGCTACGGCCACGGAAACTTTGCGAAACATAAACCCTTAGATAGAATTTTTCTTGACAGGACATTTCTTTTTTGAGACGAGGGTTGGGGCATGAGCATCAGATTACTGGAAATATTCTTATGCGATCGAACTACATATCCTTGCACTTCTAATCACAGTCGCGTTCGCCAGTTGTTCGGAGTCTACGGGAACCACAGTCAAACTCACTGCTGCAGAAGGGTGTTGTGTCTTTGCCCGTTGAGTCGTCGCTGTGGTCATCTAGTCCCAGTATGAAACTCTTCGGTAAAAGTCGACTTCCTCCAATTATTCCGACGGCAAAACCAGTGAGAAGAAAATCCGTGACGAAACAGTTGGTGGTCGCGATTAATTCTTTATTCAAGATCATACAGTTCTATACGGTTAGGGAATTCAAAAACAGTATGTAAACACCACAAAAAGCAGTGGTCAACACGGTTTCCTCATGAAAGCGTGGCCGCAGTTCTAGTCCCGGCAGTGGCAAGGATATGCATTACTGACGAGCTCTAATGAGAGCGAAACTCTAGTCTGGTGCTTCTTTCGTTTGAAAGGGGCCGGATGGAAAATATTTGGGAATGCGACAACTACGATCAATTGTGGGTGTGATGTTCAATCTATATGAAAAGCAAAATTCCCTACTACTTATCAGTAACCACAAAAAGGTTTAGCTGATTGTTATTGGATCATACAAAGCGTTGCAAAATATCCAAACATCTATTGGCTGGTCACTCAGAGGATAAATCACTAGTGTTAATGATAGGTCGTTTGGAGGTCCATCCACCATTGCGTCACAGAGTTATCGGTTGAAATTTTGTTGGACATGCCGACCGATAGTGTGACAGTTGGCTATGGCAACTACGGGGTTTGCACAAATTTTTTTGTGAACACAAGATCGGATTGCGTAATCGAATGGCGATTGACTCAGTGGTTGCCAACATTCGTTGTCTGACCAAATGACCTAAAGCGTGTGATATCAGTCGCCACATTTCATGCGATTTGAACTCACGGTCACATACGAGTTGCTTACACAGGACACATAACAAAGAGATAAACGAAGTTTAGAGACACACGCATGCACAATGGATATCTAGTTTGAGTTATCGTGACGATATGAACATGCTCATCTCAGCCAGTCGCCTATTTACCATGCCGGCCCCAATATTAACACAAACTGTATGTGAACACACAACGGTGTATAGATACATTTATTTGATAGAACTTTTTCGCGAAACGCGGGGTGTCTCTGAAAAAATATTCAAGGTTTTGGGGTTAAACATCTTATATCAGGTTTTTCGTAGGTGTTTTACGGTTGGGAAGACGAATACGGTAAATATGAATCACCAATCTACCGCCGTGCGCACAACATCACTGTTTTCAGCTTTGGGTATAGTGGTTCAGACTATCGTTAGTCCTGATAATGGTCCACGAAGGTGCAGAGTAGTAAGCAAGAACGAATGTATAAGGAAGAGAGAGAATATATTTATAAGTGACGTGGCGGACTGTATAATTTGGATGAAACCTAATGGCGAAAAATCAGAGGTTCGGCTAGATTCCAACCGTCGACAGCAATAGCATTCCTAAACGCGGCATGCGCCGTACGAGCTAAGCTGCTAAGCCACGCGCAAGCTAAGTCACTTCACAGCTGGACTCAGTTACCCACCCAATCAACTGCGTCATATGAAGTCCATCAAATGATCCAGCGGATTAACTGCCCGAACAGAATTTGAGTATGCTGTTTCTGTCATTGGTTCGAATCCAGCCAAAGCCCAGATTTTTCGCAGTTGTCTCGTCTAATTTATGGAATCTGCCACATTATCTATAATTAATATAATGTCAGTGCACAACAGTGGGTTTGGTGGATTCCAATTTCAAAAAGTTGACATACTTCGCTTGGGCTCCCCTGAAATGGAAACAACCCCAGAGATCGCGCCGGGTAAACGAGTGAAAAACAGGTCCAAAAATGCAACGATCGATGACTGAGAAAAGAAATGCCGACACCCAACTGCCTGCCGCCGAGATAAAGTCACGTTCGATGTGCCTGCGTTCAGACTGGAACTTTTCTTGTTTTCATCTTATGTTGTTTTATCTCTGTTTCAGAAACAACCGTAGTTTGAGATCCGTGATCAGCCCGGATGCAACGGAGAAAAGGCTATCAATTCTGTGGTTGTCACATGACGTCCTGGCACCTTTTTTGAACATAGGATTGTTGGTGAGCGCCAGCCGTCGAAAACTTCTTCAGTCTCTTATATGGAACAGAGGAATGTGGTCACTTCAGACAGCAACTTGTCCCCACCATCTTCTGAAAGTGTTGGAAAAAGTTCCGGAACTGGGCCATGGTTAGGTTTCAATAATTGAAGCTTCAAAGCCACTTCAGTTTCCGACAAAGAATCGTCTGGACTGCCATAAATAACCACACTATCTTCATCATTAACAGCTGAATGAATTCGCTTAAGTCAGTTGAACTGTTCCTCGAAGTGCTCGTTCCGTCTATCGAGTTGCCGTAACAAACTGTAAATTCGTGAACCATCTTTCTCACACAGAATCTCACTAACGTCTTGTCGGTGACCAGCTTAACCATCAATCAAGGCAAACAGTACTCGGTTAGTCCCTGATAAAAAAAATTACCTTCTCTATCTCTACCGCTCGCTCGGAAAAGTAAGCCTCATTGTCCTTAATCAGACTCTTCCTAATTTCGCGTTTTATTTCATGACTGTCTTCGTCGTTTTCGGAATCAGGGGGATCAGTCGATGTTTGTTCAAAAGTTCCGTTGAATCAGCAAAAAATTCACCTCTGTCCTATTTGCAGTGCTCCTTTGGAACAGACTTCTTTGTTAGAGGTTCGCATAGCCGTTAATGTTGTGGTTCAGTTATCATTTGAATCACACTACCGTTGTGACCCGGACCGTTTAGCCGTCAGCGCTGTTTTATAAGCGTTTCGTGCACATTCGTCATTCAGTTTTCAGCTGAGTACCATATTTTTTGTGAGCAGACGATCCTTGATTAAACAATAAAAACAAAGTGATTGTAAGCAACTATGTGATTCAGCTCAAGGTGATTACTCCAAAATGAGTGACAATCTGTAATAGAGTGACACCAGCGATGGTTGAGTTGTGCAAGTTGGTCTTCATGTGACGCGTTGTCGTCGTTTTTGCTGAACTGCGCTATTTGACTTGTGGGATCCGAGATGCGCATAGTTGTGACACCCGATTGTCATTGTGCCTCACATGGACACTGAGTATACCATCCAGCCACTTCTAGTCTGGAGTAAGACAACCGTTGTGCGTTTATACCAGAGAGATTCGGCCTCATCGTTGCCAGGGATTCTGAGAAAGAGACCCTGAACCACATGATTATCTAAAGGCGGATTCAGACAAGAGACCATATTAGGATCGTTAAGGCTCGTTTCGGATACAGAGCACACATCCAGGTGCTCGCCAGAGCAGCTTGCTGAACATTGTGAACCTTAGAAACGGCAGTACTTATCAAGTCTCCTGGCTTGAAGAGAGGGTGGTTGACAGCAGAGGGAGAAGAAGGTGAAAGTGGATGGATTGGTCTGTCAGGGCAACAGTAATTTCGGATACTTGCTCGTCATTCATGCTGCAGAAAGGTGGTTGACTTAAGAGACCCTACCTCGAGTCGCTGGCTCAAAATTTTGACCCACGAGGCAACAGAGTTAGGGTTTTTTGGAGCTTACCCGAGGACAGTAACTTGACAGTCTCATTCACTTGGTACGGATGGACTTGCCTAGCTCGAGGACACAAGGAATGATATATTGATTTCTGAGTATTTTTGTGCTTCCGTTTGGCCTGTGTGACAAGACTGCACTTGGAAGGACAGAAGTCTTCGTCAGTATAGCTCCCCGAATCGATGAAGTGTACAAGTTGGACCACCATGTCGAGGTCGCTGTGCTGTGCACACAACCACTTCGGAACTTGTTCAACCATCCGGATGTTCAGCGAACGATCAGTCTTTTCAGTGCAGTCCTCCCAAAGAATGGACAAAAATTTCCTAGATCCCTTGAAATGAATCTTTCTTGGTATCCTTCTTGGTGGGCACATGAAATGCCACTTTGCGCAGTATAACACGCAAATGAGCCCCGCAGTAAGTTTTAAAAACAATGGGCATTTAGATGTTTCTCTCGCTTTGTTAATCTGATCATCCATAAACCAGACTTGCATGTATCCCAATGTTTTCGCTACAGATAGTTTCTTTAACTCATCGTCTGCCAGCGGTGCCTTTCGATAAACTCCACGAGGTAGCCATTTTCGTGTAACATGGAAAAGAACACTGCACTTACTTGTGACAATCTTCTGTAAAGATACGGTCAACTTTTCCACACAAAATGCGCGCAGTACTCTGGTGTATTTGTGTAGCGTCAAATCTTTGGAAATTAATTCATAAGCCCGTCCAAACATGGTTTTTATTGACTGATCATGAAATGGAACCGTTCTTTCGCTGATGCATAGGCACCTTTATGAATAGGAGTTGGCTCGATTGTTCCGCTTTTACTGTCAGACTGATTGCCCGAGCACACAGATCTCATGTCAGAAAACAATCCGTTTGCATTGGTCATACTCTTGGCTATTATTTTTAGGAGGTCATCCTTCATATTAGCTTTATAGGATAATTTTTCTAACAAGGTCCTTCGCCTTTTTCCATAAGTTCGCCGTGCAATCTTGTACTAGGATGGGCCACAATGCATTGACTATGACTTCCCCATGAAATGGACGATAGCTACGAATTCCAAATATGATCGTGCGGGATTTCCCGTCAACTTAATCTCAATAAATAGCTCATTTTTAGTGGAAACAGTACGAAAAATGTACAGTGAGTCAAGTACCAAAAAATACCTTTACTGTGCTCATTTGCAACACGAATATTAGTGTTACGTATTTGTGTTCTATTGGGCTACAGTGTTCAGTTACACATACTTCACTGTATCAGACTGTTGGAATTGATTTGTAATTACACTGAGTTGGATAATAGTTTTTGTGTGTGTAATTTCTAAAGCGACGCTCGCACTATGTACGAGTCGCTTTTGAAAACTGCATATATCTCCAGATTGCTAGAGTTGTTATGGCTAGTTCACTGCTACCTATTTTGGCAGGCGGTTCCGCAGCGAATGTCTTTCGATTTCATTGTTGAAGGACAACCTTCGTCACTAGTTCTTAATTATCCTGAGAGAAGCAAGCCACTTCAATCAATATACCCTAGCCAGTTATAGTTCGTGGTGGCAGTGAGTGGTTGAGGGACTTCGAAAAAATAATCCATACTTCCTTGATGAAGAATTGCCTCACTGTTGCAAGTAAACAATCATTTTCCGCTCACAAGAAGAATAACCTCATTGGCAAAGTGGATATGATGCGGCATGCAAGTCGAACGAATTCTTTGAGAATAAAGCACAAACAGACTAGTTCTCACTCCCATAATGTGTAAACAGGTATCTGCCGCACTGTGGCTGCCTCAGTACGTTGCTCTATGCAACTACAAAACCACGTAATTTAGCTCTGTCTTTGTATCACTAGCTACAGGGTGTAGTGGACGTGAAGGTGTGTTATTGCCTAAGGCTATGCTGAACAACTGGCTCCGAAGTTGAGCCTCAGACATCGATCACACCAAGATAACTGTTAGTGTACAGAAACTGAATGATTAATTGTGGCCCCCGATTATTATGAAACAAAAAGTTGGTGAATCATACATTTCGTAGTTTGAAACAGTGGTCGACTGTTTGTTGGCAAGATGACATCGTTCTAAACGCCGAAACTTGAATTATTTACTAAATGGGACAAGAATTTCATGAAGTTAAACAGTTTATTTGAAACAGTTGTTCCCTTCAACAGTTTGAACAAAACAGTTAGAACACGAAAACTGGTAGATGCAAGCATTTCGTATTGACTCGTCAGTACCAAATTTACAATAACATGAAACGGTTTTTTATATCGAACAGTTAGGGGGTGGGGTGGATAGTCAATCGGTGGGTTAGGAAAGCTAGGGCAGAGTCGAACACACAGGCCGGCTTCAGTCGACTGTTTGAAAACGCCTCAGCAAACCGCACGAATCTTGAATTGGAATGACGTAATAGAATTTTGAATGCACGAGCTAGGCTAATACCGTGACTAGCAGTTACATGGTGACTTGCGACTGCGGACACTGGTTGCTTGCGTGTTTCAACGACATTGCCGTTCTTCGGTAATACTGAGTTCTGCACCCATTTAGGCAAATGTTCCTTCACTCTGGAAATCAAGCACCTCTCGGTTCTGCCTATGTAACTTTCTTTGCAGTTACATGTAAATTGATAAATACAATGTGAAGTGGCACCGATAGGCTGATCTCCTTTGATTGAAGCCACAGACATCTTCTGGGTCCTAGCTAATGTACGAAGTTCAGCTGCGTTGAATGTTCGTTTAATTCCAATTTATTATTGTTTGCGTTGTTTGGTATATATTGTAATGACCGTTAAAAAGCAATTCTATATAGACCTTTTTTCTCACAATGACCACCGGTTCGGATATTGACTGTTTTGATCTACTATACTTTTCTATGAACCTTTGTAAACATCTGTTGGACTGTAGTACAAACGTTTATTGCCACAACTTAGTGAAAACTATGCTCGTAATTGTCACAATATTCACTTCCTGTATTTCCTGCATTATATATCGTGAAGATATGAAAATGTATATGCTTATAAACATTTCCCATGTGGTCCGACAGTGACAAGTGGCAGAGGATAAAACGGCGTTTGATGGAGGGAAATCCTGTTGCGGGATCTTCTACCTTGCTTCAATACTCAGGTAGGTCATGGGCTCATGACGGAGTGACTTCAGTGCTTATAGCAATGAATCGAGGATAT
>LOND01020321.1:0-14072 GCA_014220965.1 Paragonimus kellicotti
TCTCTTGATGGATAGTGTATCCCGCTGCATAAATTTTATAGTGTAAAACTTTCATGCGGTACAAACTTAAACAAGACAACCAATGCCGTATAGTTTCCAATTTTCTGTCCATGGAAACAAAAAGTGAGCACAAAGCGTTTGACTCGGAAATTTCGTTTAATGATTTAAATAAGGGAAAGTTCCTGAGTTTCTCGCAGTAACTAACTTTCCAACACTGATCAGACAAACATATCTTGCTAATCGTTCACGTTTGTTCGGCAATTAGAGAAGAGAGTATGGTACCGAACTAAGCGGCCAAATTAAGAAATAGGTTCCGTGTATCCTCTCTGCTTTTTTCACAAACCATTTCTATACTTCCAATCAAAATGCTTTCGTATGGTCTGTGTCAATCAAAACCGACTGACGTCAGATTAACTTGCATTTTATTTTGTCCCGGTTTCTAATTTACGAACATTTTGCCTTTTTTACGCAGAACCGAGGATTTTAGTTAAAAAGCTACTAACCATATATGCCGGATTTCGAAAATAACCTTCTTTTATCATGTAAACTCATTTCATATTTTGTTGGACAGAAGACAACCTGGTGTGATGTAGCATTGTTTAAACATCTCTAATGAAAGTCATCGTCTTAACCTCAAACTTGTCGATTGCACCTTCGGCAGGCTACTTTCTATATAGCAAACGATGAGTAGGGCATGCGTAAACAAAGCCGTTGTACAGATAGCCAAATCCAACATGACCGCGATCATTCTCTCACGTGTAAAACACAAACGAGATGAGCATTGCGAACGAAAACTTGCCCAGAGGAAAGTGGTTCTGAAACAAACCGCGTTGGTAATTGCATTACAGGATCGCAGGTTCACAGGTGCATGTATCTGATCCTGCATCGATCTTAGAACAGAATATAGCAAGTGAACTACGAAAATGTTTGGGAACGAAAGAGTGTTTCAAGAAGATACATGAACAATGTAACCGGCTAAATTGTTTCACTAGTATTTCATATAAACTTTCCATACATTTTCAACTTCAATGGTTACTACCGCCTGAATCTAATGGATCTGCGAATTAGCTACCGAGTATACAGAGAGGTTTCGCTGAAATCTTGGCATTCCTTCGTGTTTGTAACACTTTCACATTTGACTTAACTTTCTTGATCTCTTTTACTGGAATGTTTCTCAAGTGCATTGAGCCCTTAGAAATGTGTTTCTGGACAGTTTCATTCACTGACATAATGTGTGTGAACGGAAAGCATGTATCGGCATAAGTGATTGCTTTTTATTTTAAACACGAACAACCTTAAGTATAAAACTGTTCGAATAATCGAGTTGTTCTCGTCGCAGAATTCCGTCCACTATATTGGATTATATGTAGTCAAACATTTTGACGGACGTTTTCACTTTTTCATGGTCAATTCTCACCATTCTCTGTTCTGACCAAGCAAACTACAAATCTGAAAACGTTTGGGCATTTAGAATATTCAGTTTGTCTTTGATGATGTCGGTTGTAAAAAAAAAGTGACTATTTTCCGGCTACCCTTGGTTAAACAGATTTGACATCGACTGAAACAACTTGTGAGGATGATCAAATGCCATATTTTGCGACCATTCGACATTGACACTCTTTACAAAATATAAGTTGGTGATATTTTAGTTTTTACTTTTAATATTTTGAGCAGCCCTATGATTTTTTGAATTTTTGTTTCGCATTTTAAGTTGAAAGTTTCTAATATGTAGCAGATTGAAGACATCCCAGCGTTCTCATTTAACCGGTAATAGAATATTACACTAGATTATTTTGTGTATCGTAAGTCAACGTAGAATACAGCTCCAACATTTTTCTTTTGCAACAGTCGAATAAAAGTTCAGTTTCATCCAAATGACATGAAACACTCATCGGGATGATTAAAAAAAATTTTTGGAGCAATTATTCCTCTCAACCCACCTGGAAACACGAATCAGAAGTCTAAAACTGTGAGATAACATCATTTTTTGCAAACTTGTCAGCCACGAACGTGGATCCTTCAGAGTATGACAAACCGAAGGCGACATATTAAGTCGGAACAGTACACAACCAGAGACTAAATCAAATGAAAAAATAAATCAAACGATGTAGGTTCTACATAGTTTACATGTTGAATACATAAGCTTGGTTTTAGACGCTTGATTAGCCAATTTCGATCGGTCCCAATAGAAGAGCTTTGATTTTACAGAAAACTTGTGAACCGAATGGATGAATCTATGGTATGCCTGCTTTTGATTAAACGACGAACGATCGATGATGCCGAGTACCGGGTACGGGTCGAAGTTATCTGTTGAAAGACTATTTAAGGATTTACCAAGCCATTCGGGTCGTTAGTTCCCATCAGTTCTTCCGTGACAAAAGGTACTACGGCCAAACTTGAACTAATAAATACAACGAAAAATGTCCAGAATTAGTTTGACCATCTATATGAAAACTGGCTTTGACTGTTGTGGATGGCAACTGGAAGGAGAAAGCTTGATACGTTCGCCTGTTTCTTGCATTCAGTTTCTGACAGGTCTGCTGAAACGGCCCAGTGACTTTATATTGCAGTTTAATAAACGTGCTATTTTGGTGCGGTTTGTGTGTCCCATAGAAGGGGCAACCATTCTCCCATAGTGCTTCTGTCCGAAGGTCTAGCCCGTCATGTGGAAATTCGGGTCAGCGATTGCACTTAGCCTAGCAAAATAGAGCTTCAACAAACGTCTTCTTATGTTGCGTCGGCTGAAATGTTGAAAACTGTATTGCTTGATCCGCGTTGGCATGTGATAGATGAAGCGCTCAACTAAACCATCCGGGAGACGTATAAGTAGTAAATCAAGGAAAGCAGGCGAATTCTTCCTTCTTATTTCATAGTGGAGGAAATGATATCATCCCACAATGCTCGTTTTCCGACTTGTGTATTCAAAATTGTTCCTGATGTCAGCGTTTCTCTGTTCGAGTGACGAGAAGTTTACCTTCAACAAAGTCAATGAAGCATGTACGCGTTAAAGTCGATTAATAGTGTTTACACTGGAACCAAATTAGCGCGTTCCATGACAAATGCATGGGTATCTATTGTTTTTAGTCACTATGATGGGCTTATCCAAATCGGATGCCGCTAAACGTGATAGGATTATTTGGAAGAGCTGTATAACCAGATGAGAACACGTGACCAACACCACAACCCCAACTTGCCTGATTTATTAGTAGTATAGAGCCCATCAAATTAAATATGCCCTCAAAACAGGTCCAACCTCACAGGGTCGCTGTGGCGATTGCTCACTCATCATATTAAAAACTGATTTTAGTCTAGTTTGTTCTGTATCGACTTCCGGCTGGAGTTATTTAAACTCGCACTGCAACTGTGTCCGTTGAGTCAACAATTCCCTGTGCTCATATTCGACAAATCAACAATAATAACTTTAGCACATTTCCGTTTTAAATGGCTTCCGTCTGGTGAACATCAGTCACTCTTGAAAATCATTCACCGCAGGTATGATTTACATGGCTCAATGAACAAGGTCGCTGTTCAGTGGACTCAGCCTAATTCATTTTTAGAATATAGTTAAAAATCCCGGGGTAGTCATCAGAAAACAATAGTGTAGCGAACAAGCTCGTTTTCGGTTATTCATCATCAGGCTAATTACATAACTTACATAACTGATGAAGTGGTTAAAGGGAACTCAGTGTTTCTAATTATATAACATTGATATGAAATCGAGTTGTGAGAGCGAAAGGAATTAAAAACAAGTTATGGGTTCAACTTGTGGCCAGACACGTCACAGCACACACGGAGACAACGTTTTGATACGATTACGCCACAATTATGACGCAACTGGAACCATGACGCTTTGATCGGTCGTGGTGTGGGTGGTTGGCCATGGCAACTTCAACGCCTGAACAAAGCGCTTTTGTGCACATAAGGGTGGATTTTTTAATCGAATTCCAATCGCTTCGGCTGTGGCCAAAATTCGGCATCTGACAGCTTTTGAGTGACCGGCGTTGACTCGGTAAAGCGGACGAAAAGAGGAGTCCAGGTTGACAGTATGATGTGTATCAACGAGGTGTGCAACAATTGCGCTGGTAATTGTCTTGGTGACTCCGCTACTGATCCAGGCTGGATGATGCTCACGAATACGTTCAGATAAGCGCAACTAGTTTCCCAAGAAACAAGCAAGAGTATACAAAAAAGAAGCCGCATAAACGGCTGGACTAGAGTTGAAACAGGCAGGTAATTTGCAGTTCAGAATGTTCTATTGATAACATTGTTAAGTCTCCTAGTGATTGTTTCGCAAGCGTATCCCCTTTGAATGGTAATGAGATAAATACTGCTTTCTTTTCCGCTCGGGTCATCTTATCCTGTTTCTCACGACGTTGCATAGTCTTGTCCACAAAACGCTCTGGATAGCCATTTTGTAAGAACAGTGTGCGTAGGAACGATAGTTCATCAGAGACTGTATCTTGTGTACATATTCTCATGGCTCTGTTAGTCAAGCAGTTTATGAGATTTCTTTTCTGCCTTAGAGGGACAAAGCTATTGAAATGGATATACTGTCCATTCCAGGTCTCTTTCCCATAGATTTTACGTTGAATCGATCCATCAGCACGTCGCCGGATGAGTACGTCCAGAAAAGCTAGTTGATCATTATGCTCAGCATCTAATGTAAATGTCACGTTCGTGTGGGCCGCAGCATTTTCGCTAACTACGCATATGATATCATCCACATATCGCTTATAAACACTAAATCCACGAATAGCTTCTTCTAACTGGGCATTCTCAAGCTTCGCCATGAAGATGTCTGCAAACAACGGCCCCAATGGGGATCCCATTGCCACGCCATCTGTTTGTCGATATAGTTCTCCATTGAATTTAAACTGTATGTTATGAGTACAAAAGTATAATAGCTGTTTTAGTTCTTGTGGAGGTATACGGACATCTAGGTTGTTAATCACAATATAGTCACACAAATAGTCTATCGTCTCTTTCAGTGGAACATTTGTAAACAAGGATGATACGTCCAGAGAAAGCATTTGTTGTCCGGTTAGGTTTAGTCCGTTGATTGTATTGATGAATTCAAAGGAGTCTCGTAGGCTATGTTTTGACAACTTTTGCCTGACGGGTTCAAGAAGATACGATAGCCATTTCGCCAGCGAGTGGTATGGTGAGTTGCACATGTCTAGAATAGGTCGAAGAGGTATACCCGCTTTGTGAACTTTCGGCAATCCGTAAAGCCTTGGAATTGTGCTTCCAATGGGTCGAATACGTTCGAAAGTTGGAGAGTCAATTGTCCCGTTTTGTTTCATAGAACGTAGTATTTTTGACAACGCCTTCTCTATTTGAGGGGTTTTGTCCTTCTCATTCCCCATCTTCTCGAATTTGGTTTGATCATCTAGAATGGTTTGCATTTTGTCTAGGTAATCTATCTTATTGAGAAGAACTATTCCGGCACCTTTATCCGGCTTGGAGAGAATAATGCTTTCATTTCTTCTCAGACTTTCGGCTGCTAATATATGTTCTTGCGTTAAGAGATGTTTCAAGTTGGATTACTCTGCTGGTATTGATAACACGAGTTAACAAGCGTAGACTTCAATCGTTCAACATCTAGCGAAGATGACAGTTTAAGATCAACTCGGCCCACACAAACATGACATTTACTCTAGAAGCCTAACGTAAAACTTAACTAGCCTTCCTGGACGTACTCATCCGGCGACGTGCTGATGGATCGATTCAACGTAAAATCTATAGGAAAGAGACCTGGAATGGACAGTATATCCATTTCAGTAGCTTTGTCTCCCTAAGGCAGAAAAGAAATCTCATAAACTGCTTGTGGGTACCGCAGTAAAATGTTCCAATAGAATTGGTCGTTCATATGTGTACATACAACCATGCCTGATCGCAATCACTATAGATTTTCCCAAAGTGGTCGACAAAACATCTACACGCGTTGACACCTTCATGCAAATAAACGGTGAGACAAAATTATTCGGGCGAATTGAATCTCACCTTCAAGAAATTCACTTCGCGGACGTCGAATGCCTTGATGAAGGCAGGTATTTGCTGTTCAAAGCAGTTTTCTTAAAGTGAACATCCTTCGGAAGTTAGCAGTTCAAGAAATCTTCTTCCGAGATATTGATTACGTCAGTAATCCTTCTTGTTTTTTGTTAACATTCATACATTTCTTGCAAGCATTTGTATCACAACGAATTTTTAGATCACCTGAAAAACTCTCTGTCTAACCTAGTCAGCTAGATACCTTAGCAGTGTAGATTGTTTCTTGTTAGGTCCCCAGATAATAACTTGAAAGCATTATGAAGTACGCATGAGTATAATGCGGATTAGATAATAGGTAAGCCATGTACATTACACTTGGTGTTGGGGGTCAATTTGTTTACCAAAAATTCGGCAAATTATCATGCAGTTTCAACGCTTGATGATCGCAATTTAAAAATACCCCTTACAACCACGCGTTTTGATTGTGACTGTTATATTTTTCAGCGGTTCATGTATACACATAAGTTTCCACATTCACGAAATGGTATATGGACTAAATGATGCGCAGGTTTCCAAAACCTCGGCTACCACATTTATCGTTCTACCGATCATTGTAGTGACAGTTTCCGACTGAACAATCTTTGTGCAGCAGGGAGGGGTACGACAGGAAGATATGTTTTTGTAGAGTTATGAAAACCAGTACGAAATCCTTTTGACGGTCAGTATTTGTTGCAAACGCAATGCATTTTTCCAATCTAAACTCTTTACATTTAAAACGACCTTGAAAGTTTTCGGAGAGTGTTCAGATGGAAATAAACATTACTCGTCAGTTTACACAACTCAAGAGGAGCGCTAATTATAAAAACATCGAAAAAACTCATTTTGAACCCAGATTTACTCAACTGAAGAAATATCAACGGAGAATAACTCACCTTGAACAATACAAAATTGTTGTTGACTGTCCCCATTGCATGTATCTAAATGTTGTCGGGTAGAATACTTTCAGGTTTGCTAACAGTTGCGTTGCTACAAACGCTCTTGCACGCAACTGAACTAAAGCTAAATACACTGGGGCTAATTACCATTCGAAATGATTTTACAATAAACATGCTGCAATGCGTCATAAGGAAGTCCCGCAAATACGGCGAATATAGCTGACGATTTTTACTAGACCTGAGTTGGTGATCGATTTTCGAACAGGAATGTAATAGTTCACAATTATTCAAAAATAACCCAAATTGCTTACAAGAAGTAAAAAGGAAAATGCTGATAAATGTTACGGTGTCAGTTTGGTCAAACTCCGTCCAATTCCTACTTCGAAGTAAACTGTTTATGAAGAGAGACAGAACGACTACCCACTTTCACACCACAAATAAGTTTAGATTAGCACAGTCAATTTTGAACCCAGTACGCATTTTTTATTTAAAGGAGGCTTCTGAAATAAACAAAACAAACGATTTTATTGGAAATAATACTGTGATTAGAAAACAACAATCGTAACTAATGACATACTGGTCAAGATGGATACAGCGCCAAAAGAGTGCACGGTCGTTGGATCCGTCGGAAAAAATTACCTTGAGGACACTTCCCACTTTTGTTTTTTTTTGAAACTGTAGTGTAATAAATTTGGTCAGACATCCGGCAAACTCGTCATAATCAGACGCAGGTTCATATATGAGTAACGCTAATAACACGGCATTTAAGACAGAAATTTAGTGTTTCTTTACATAATTATCACGAATAATCCAACCACTGTCAACTTTAATTGACTACCCTAAGTTTCACTGATATAGACACGTAAAATAAGCAATCGCGGTTTGCAACTTACTTCCCTCCCTATCAACTTGTATTATGACGTATCATCAGGTTACAATCTAATTTATTTAGATATAATAACGTGAATTTCGTTCAGTTGTAGATATTTTCGCACAGTTCTGAAATCAATGCGATTGTTATGTGCCAGGCTTGCAAAAGAAAGTTACAATTAGCGTCTCGGATGGTTTGCCTTCAAAATGTTCACGCTGGTGGCATTATCGATAACCGGCAAACGACTGCAGCATGATTTATTCCACTAAATCGTGCTTGTAAAAAGATGGATGTATATGTTTCCGTGTTTCAAAATAATTTTTCATTTGGTCACACACTTTGCAGGAACGGGGCGTGCTCTGCACTCTATCAAACTATCTCTGAAGGGTCGTGAAAGTGAAGCCTACTTACAACGCATTTAACAGTACTTCAGTAAGCAAACAAATTGCGAGGTTATGTACATTTTTCAAACTGTCCGTCAGGATGCAAACGTGGTGATTAAGGACGATAATGAAACTTTTGGAAGTCCATCAGCGTTTGCTGCGTCCTTACGGACAATTTAATGAAAAGTGTGAAATTAAAACCATAAAGTGTCGCTGCGTTTTCTGTGTTCCAGTTTGAAAGCTTTTGAAATTCGACCGCTCGGTAAGGGTGGAAATTACGGCTGTAGAAAGGGAAATTTTTTCTCGAATGCAACGATGTATCCTAATGAGATGCAACCAAGCCAACTAAAGTCTTTAGAAAAAATATATGACGTTAATCGTTCAGAAATATGCCACTGAAATCAGAGTAGAACCAAAATACCGAACACAGTTTGCTTATTTTTGCTTTAGTATCAAGCTAATTACAACACTGGATATTAAAATGATTACCCAAAACAGTACAAAGATAGGTAAAAATGATTTCGGAGTGCACGTTGGCTAGACTTTCGGCAATTACTATTCCAAACTGAGTTGACTGGTTGTGATCCAGAGGAGGCTGAATGTCCTTACGAAATTCGTTTCAGCACAGAGGTCAGGAAAACGGAAATCTGAATAGAAGCCTTGTTGTTGACAGAATGACTGAAGTTGATCGAATGGGAAACAATCGCTCCTGAAACCATCTTCATCACACCACTGTTCCATTCACACAGGGTAAAGTTCACGTACCGTATCAGACAATAGCCTTAGGATATGAAGGGCTTACGGTGCTTAACCGGAGCAGACAAATGAGTGCACACAACAATCAACTGCAGATCAGCGAAGTTTGATTGTGAGCTGTGAATAACGACAGGAGAAACTGAAGAACGATTGGGTTGTAGGGTAATAGGTTTCAACTAAAATTTTGAGATTCCTTGTGTTAACTTTGGTCATAAGACCTCCCTTGTAGGAAATCAGCGTGTGGTTTTTATTCGCGGATGGTGAACGCTTGCATTTGCCTTTGAGTAGAACAAACTGAGTAAATAATATGCACGAATATTTTTTACAGTTCGCAGAGAGTCAATGGTATATACCTTTGAGGACTTTCTCGTTGTTTTGCCGATTAATATTGGTTATTGTTATCATTTTTATAGTATAAGTTAGCCCGTTAAGCAAACCCAGTAAACAAGTCTTGCTTGCAACTCTGCCATCCTCAAACTACACGTACACTCAACCGCTGCTTTATATTGCAAGGTAAGCAGTCGAGTAATTAGTGGCACAACTCAAAACTCAATGTTAAATTAAACACTACTGATCAACAACCGACAGAAATGGTTACATGCACAAAAGACATCGGAATATTTTGTAGGTTTGCTGCGGTTGTAATATTTTGTTTAACTACATGTTCAGTTTGTTCATGTAATGTTATCGTGCTCTTGATTACACAATCCGATTTATTCATGTTTCAGCGTGTAAAATATAATCAGAGTAGAAAGATCGTCCGATGATTGTATTTGTATACATGGTAGAGATATCTATTTCATGTTAATGGACGTTTTACAAATTTACTGTGGACCCACTTTTGGGCTGGATTTGGTGAGTGATTTAGAAATTTCCCCTTTAAACATATAATGCTATATGTCAGGAATAACTGTTTCTGACAACCATTCATTAAATGAACGCATTTGTTGAGGTCGCCAAAAGCGAACGTGTGAAACACAACAGCAGAATTTTCGAGTTTGTGGGGCTGAGCACCCGAAGGTTGATCTCCACGGAGCAGCCACTTCTCTGCGTGTGGATTGCCTAGCCGAATGTGAGTCATTAGCATGCCCAACTGTGTGTTAACTTTCGCCTGGTTATGGCCAAAAGTATAACAAAATTTTTACTGTCAACAACGGACGAATAGCTGTTGACTTGCTAGCAAAAAATTCAATCGAGATTAATCGGAGACGTTTGCGTGCAAGAAGATGAATTAGCCACGGTATCCTGTCTATAGACAGAAGGTTTTCAGAAGGAAGCACGGAATTAGAGTGCTGTGCACATTGACGAACGGTACTGGTGTTATGCTTACAATGAATTTGTCGTTCCAACTGTAAATGAAGATTCGGCAAACAACTGTGATCCACACACCCTCAACGTATAATTCAGGGACACTAGGTGGATAGGATGTCTCACTCTTCTAAATGGATCTGTAAAGCTAAACGCACTTGTTACCATAAAGCGACCTATCCACCGAAGATCAGTCTGTACTAGTCAGCAATTCACTCGCAGATCCAAGGCCTGAACAAAACGTTTCTGGGCACACAGCGGTGAGCTATACAGGCGAATTCCAATAGCTTCAACTGTGGATAGAATCCTACACTTCACTGCTCCGAACTTGGTGACCTTAACTCGGTAGATTGGACGAAATGTTTCCATCACATTGACAGAAGTCATTCGAATCCACCAGGTTCGATAGTATGGCACTGTTGAAAATATTTCGTTGTTCCACTGTTGAACCAAGCAGGGTTGTGTTCCCAGGTCGGTTCAGATATATCTGGTCGTGCGACAACACAGCTGGTTCCCCGGGAACTAGTGAATAAGTATACACAGTAGTTTTCATGTGTACTCTGGGAATTTTTATGCGATCCAAGCCAAAAATCTTGCTGTGCTGCGGAAACTTAATAACTGCATTAAGTCTAGCGCAAAACTCGCTGAGGTGAGAAAACTGTTCGTTTCCTTGGTAAATGCGTGGACAGTTGTGAATACCGGAAGCACTATTGGATTATTCTACACAGAAATCGGTTAATATTAACTGCATCCTTATTGCAACGTTAAGCACTTAATGAACGAATCAACACGCGCAGCTTTCTCGGTGAATTAGAAATAAATCTCGGGAAACCGCTACTCGTTCTCCGTCGATTGACACTCGAGTGACAGTCTAATTTTGGAGATTACTCGGCTCGGATTACAATGAAACGTGGTAACTAGAGGTCAAACTTACTACTCAAACAGATCGGTCGAACAACCTTTCGCGTACGTTTTTTCTTGCTAACTGACTCAAAACGGTACGTTCACAATTTTTCCTCCTTGAATTTGGAAAAATTATTACTCCAAGCACTATCGCTTGGCCCTATGTTTCGCTGTACCCGGCGTAAAACCAGGTAGTGTGAGAATTTGTATACACAGTCGTCTGATCTTGATCCCTCTTTGACGCCGGATGCAGAGCAACTGAAATCTGCGGTAGTAGCTTCTAGTTATCAGTACTTACGCTCTAGTCCAGCCTCAAAATATTTCTCACTGAGGAACATCTCGGAGCAGTAAAAACCTTGGGAATAAATGAGAAAATTTCAATTTCTAAGCCCGGTACGTGTACTGGTATCGTACTGCTTAACAAAGCAGGTTATACCCTCAAAATTAACACCGTATTTCAAGACTAGACTTGGTTTCAGAGAGTGGATACTGAAAAACTAAATGCTGTTGAGTCAAGAAGGCAATATCAAAATTCATATTGTGCTTTAACAGGTGGGAAATAAACTGATCCTGGCTATATTTAAAGGAATTTACCCCTTTGAAACCATTGGAATCGAGGCTGTACGGATCACCTAAAATTCTCAAAGTTGGAATAACAGTCAGACCAATTTTGATATGTGGAACTCTCCACTCTATTCACTAGTTAAGTGGTTATCGTAAATATTAAATCCCGTCAGGCAGGAAATTCCAATGCATAGCTCGGGCGTCTCCTTTGGTCTTGTAAGTACAATAAAATGTTAACAGCCTAACTGGGCAATCAGTATCTTACCTGGACGTCGCATCAACGTCCCACTAAGAGAGACCGTAGATTCTCCATTTGACTATATCGAGGATAAGGACAAAGATATCGTCGGATATCATCATTCGAACTCGAGAGCAATTACTTGTCTGTGCACTTACAACGTACAGTTTAAGTTCAACGAATGAATGTTTGAGAAAAAGATGGTGCCGAAATGAAATCATCGTAAGGATCCCTGTTCAAATAACTTCTTGGCAAAATTTGGAACCGTACAACTTAGTTCAGCGATGGGCCAGTGCAATTTTTCTATTGGGATACGTTGACGGGAACAATTGCCTACTAGACAATAACTTAAATCCGTATGCTATCTTGACCAGATTCAACTGCGCATGCCTAAATTTGCAATTTCTTCAGAAGCGGAATGAATAACAACCAACTTTAAAAAAAAAACAAAAGCGAGGTTTTGGGGGTGCACGGTTTATATCCGCGCTGATGGCATAATTGAACGCGCGATATATAGAAAGGTTACTGGGAATGGTCAGTACATTAGTTTTAATAGTTTCTAACCATTCACCTTGAAGAGAAAACTGTTTGACGGGCAGAGCCGTAAAAATTCGCGTGGATGACACCATTACTGAGGAAATGGCATCCATACGTAAAATATTCACACAAGATGAACACCCAAAAAGGTTCATAGACAGAACCATGCAACAGCTAAGCAAAAATGGCCAGCCGTATCTAGCAGGAAAGAAAATTGTGCACATCGGATTATTCCTTTTCAGGAGACACCTTAGCCGAAACTGTCCCAAGTAGACTCACAAGTGTGGTTGATACAACATTTTTTGCCGCCAAATCACGTGTCTATTTTGTGTCAATCCGGTTTTGCGCCTATATCTAAAAGATGGAGTACCTGTTTTTGCAGCATCGTTCTGTGGATTTAGTTATGTTGGCCGCACGACCAGACGCTTATCTGAACGAGTCCGGGAACACTACCCAGCTTGGCTCAACAGTGGAATAACGAAATCTGTCAACAGTGCCATACTATCGCACCTGGTGGATTCGAATAATTCTGTTAATGTGATGGATGTATTTCGTCCAATCTATCGAGTTAAATCCACCCAGTCGAGAGCAATGAGGCGTAGGATTCTATTCACGGTTGAAGGTATTGGAATTCGCCTGTATAGCCCACCGCTGTGTATCCAGAAACGTTTTGTTCAGACCTCGGATCTGACATGGCCAACTCTACACCCTGTTGGCTTGTCAAGACCGATTGTTCAGGTGAGCACTTGATTTCAGTATGATACTGAATTGACTGACTCCATTAACAATCCGTTCTCCGGTTACCATCTTAATGATTTCCGTGGAAAATGTATGTTACAGATGTGATATACTTCAAAGAATCAGTTTTCTTCCGTAGAAAAGTTTCTGAGCATTCAGTGGAAATAGAATTTATATCATTTGATTAAATGAACACATATAATATTGTTGAAAGTTATGTAAATTACGACATATTTTACTTTGTTTCGCGAAATAATATTATCACTTATTGCATTGATACGTGCTATGTAGGTGTTCGTAAATTCTTATAACCAGATATGTGGATATAGATATTCGTATATAATTATCATTCTACAAATCGACGCATCTATTTTGTCGTTTCTATGTGAAGATACACACTTCTCTGTCGAAAAATGTGTAATTACGTGCTGTTGGGTTCGGCAACCATTTTCTAATGATGCAGAAGTACGTATCTCTTACAAGTATTCAACACAGCCCATTGTTCAGGAAAGATCAATTTTTCCGCCGCCACTATTTGGAGTTGGTATGACATCGATACTTGGATTTCGCCGATCAATATTAAACACGAATCACACTCGAGATTGGCCAAAGTTTTTCCTCTTATGGTACCGATTAGATGGTTTCAGACTTAGGTACTTGACGAGAAAAATTGGAAAACCATGCAGTTATTGCTGTAATCTTGTAGCTGATGAGCTGTATTCACAAGGCTTACGGCAAGATGATGTTCCGCTTTTTACGTAGTTTCATCAGGGCGCTGTAATTCTCCACAACACCGAGTACTGTCGAGTACTATCCAGTTGAACGTTCTTGTTTTGTGCGGTAACAGA
>LOND01020322.1:0-32243 GCA_014220965.1 Paragonimus kellicotti
CCCCTGTCCCGAATAAACAATCCTTGTGCCATCCGCGTTTTGGATCACAACACCACTATAAAAAGCGGACAACAGGTGTTCGTCATATATGGGATTCTATCTCCGATTCACGGGTAATTATCTGGAATGCTCATCGCCATGCATACGGCAAAAATGCGAAAATTAAGAAAGTTCACGGCAATGTCAAACGTAACTAAATTAGGTGTGGAGATGCAGATCGTAGCGCCAATATATGGGCTATGGGTAACGTTCCGGATACGATGATTTATTCATCGATACCGCACAACTCCGTGGGGTACGCAGATTGGTTTCACCATTGATACGGAAATCTCCGGGCCAATTATTCTGAAGGCTATCCTGTGTTCGATAAACTCACGGGGCATTGTGAGTCATGGTCTATAATACGGCTGGTCACTATTCGAAATTACCTGGTGAAATCATGCTACAAGTATTAATTGACATGATGACTGCGAAGCATCTGTTTCTTGGTGTCTGGGATGAGTATGGTGATTTTAAGATTGAGAGTACTGAAACATTTGGATGTTTCTTCCACATTAAATATAGCTAGCGAGGAGGTGTCGTAGATGATGCAGTCCAGATTTTGTCAGCTGATCGCTCGATGCCTCGGCAATATATGTTGCATGAAGAGGACTCGAGTAAATTTCAAAGTTGTCTATTATTACAGTATTCCGCCCTGTGGTGTCAGAGGTTGTGTTTGTTGCGCCGTCGATCAGCTGGATTAAGAAGACACAATCCAGCGCATGAACTCGTCTTCATGAGCCGATCTGAAGGTGGTTGCAATGAAAGGTGACGGCAGAACTCTGAAGATCCGTGGAGATTACCGAATGACCCCGAGCCGACGAAGATATGCGACAACCACAGCGGGACCGAAGAATTTTAGGGAATCGCTGCACAATAACTGGTTTTCCACGCAATCGATTTCGTCACTATTGATTCGTAAATTCCAACCAGTCCTGAATCAAAGATCCTAACGACGATCAACACGTCATGAGAATCCTTCCAATGTGTGTTCTTCCTGTCCGGAATGCACGTGCTATTGGGAGAAGTCAAAGCTATCATTGGTAATCTAAGTCATTAATAATTCAAGTTACCCGTGTATCAGGACGACGTGACTGATTTTCATAATAATGGGAACAAGTTTGACCAGTAACCGTTAGCAGTGCTTTAACGTTTCGTCGAGACCAATGTGCCTATCAACCCAACAAAATACTTCCTCCAGATCAACGAACTGGCTTCACCATTGATCATGGTAGTTTTCGACCAGACCCAGACTAGTACCGATCTCTTGTCAGTGTGGAAGCGTCTAAGAATCCGTACAGCCTACGATCGATCACGAGCAGCTTGCAGTACTACTCCCGTTTTGTCCCGAACCTCACCACTGGAGCTTAACTATTTTTTATAGCTCGAAAGGTTAGTAATTAGGCATAGGCCTCTTTGAATGATACACCTTTATGTCGTTCTTGTCATCGAAACATACATTGTTAATAGCAGGTGTGTAGGAGGTTATGATCGATTATGTACTAGAGCAACATGGTTTTCCCGTCGTGTGCATGTCCATATTGCTGGCCATAGCAAAAATGAATTTTCACATGCAGAAAAAAAACTTGATAGTGAGGTGAATGTTTCAGCGAATGAACAACTGCTTATTCAGGTTCGGTGTTCTGATCTCTACTGGCCATCAGGTTGTACAATATATTTTTAACTTCGAACAAATCGGTTTCTAAATCACCGACCAAAATATTTGATCGATATTGCATTACGCTAGTAGCTCATGACAGTAATTGTTCATCTGCATTCTAAGCAAATTCCACAGGCGGAATTTATGTTACGATAGTAAAGGTTTCCTGCTCTGGAGGATAACCGTTTCATTTAATGGAAGCAATTTCAAACTGTGCCATCAGCACTCAGGCAAGGACCAAAGTGAGGAAGAAACTTTCGGCCTTCTTTCTCGTTCGAGGGCAGTTACTGATCCTGTCAGATCGTGTGCTGTGACAGGAAAATCGGTTGGTCACGCCGCCTCCTCTACTGAAGACGGTTCGGAATGATCTTCACAAGGACTAGACAAAGATAGAGAAACTGGAATCTCATGTAGAACAGATGTACTGACGGTCAAAGTCCAAAGCTGACAGTAGGAATAGAACCAAGGACTATGATGCTTATATGCATAAAGTCCAATCCCGACCTACAGACTCGACTCCCCAACCTGAGAACAAGCTGTCGTACAGAAGGCACACGCAGACTACTGTGAGTCGTTTGTTAACAAGTGCCACGGCTTGGTATTGGTCAGATTTTATTCAAAACGACCTAAAGTGGTTCTGGTTAGAACCCTCGACCTACAGTTTACCATCGAAGCGGTGTCGAAGTACATTAGCAATGAGTACATATCCCACTGGGTTTCACCACTGACAACGGATCGTAGCTTTATCTTGCCAAACTAAAAATCCTGCTAGACCGTATTGGCTGTTTTGATGTTCGGTTGTTCGCCAACCTTTTTATTTAGATTTCCTACGTTTCATTCGTCAACGTTTCGGCAGTCTAAATGCCACGTCGAACGAGCAGTTGACCAGCAGAACCATCAACCCGGCCTATCATCTATATCATTACTATCAATAATATTGGCTGTAGATATTTACGTGCAGCACGGAGACGTCCATGTTACTATGGAATGGTAGAGAACGTGGTTCGAACTCTGAAGACTGCCGTCAAATCTGCAAACCTAAGGACGACGCCCAACCTGGGTACGTTTCTGGATGGCTTCTTCCTACTGCCGAAATACAGTACACTGCACAACTAGGGAGAGTTCGGTCATGCTTTCCGAGTCTAGATGTCTCCGATCCTCCCTGTAATGCATAGACAGCGACGACGTGGTTTATTGCCGAGATGATCTGCGACTAGTTCACAGACTGATCGCGCGTCTGCTTGACGCGTCGATGGCGTAGATAATTAATCTCTGAAAAATTACCATCCACTGGCATCATTTTCAATTCCTGGTTCGTGCCAAAATTCCCACTGAAGGGGCCGTTTTAGGAGGCTCATCTCCTAACGAAGCAGCCAGGACGCATCATGTCATAACGAATAATCGACCCAGTTCGAATGATATGGTCGTGGGTGGTGGTATGGTTCCACTCAGCCAATCAGATTGCAGATGTGCGGTCGAACGCCTGTGCGCTATCTGGACTGTTTTCTCGCGTTGCTTTCTGATGCCCCCTGTAACGTGATTTGTTCTGACGCCCTGACTGCCATATATGACCGTTTCATTTGATTCGTTCTGCGTCTGACTGTTGTGTATGATCGTCTCATTTGATTTGCTTCACGTCTTGTCGGCCATGTATGGTAATCTTTCGTCCTATAAATTTAGAGCATCTGTGGCTTAATTTCGACTCGTTTTCCCAATAGAAGATGTTGCCATGCCTCTCAATTTTCTTGGTTTTGGGTCAGATGATTGGGTATTTTATCGAAGGACCGATCCAATTGGCAGGCAGTCAGTGGATTGACCTAGTGTTGTGACTCAAAACGCGGATGGCACAAGGATTGTTTATTCGGGACAGCAACGCGTGGGTTATGCGTTTCAACAAGACAACAAACGAAAACACTAATTTGCATACGGTATTCGGCCCCGACCGCCACGGCTGCCACAGACGTCAACGCTCAGTTCGTTTACGTTCCCTTACGTACCAAGAGCGAGTAATATTCATAGTTAATATCCCTGTGTTTTTATGCACTGTGGTTTACTATTGTTGCTATATTTGTCTAATGCCAACTACGTCTGACCAGGCTTTGGCATCTTTTGACCGCTAACCTGGTTGGTTCAACCTCCTTCGGTTCTAGTCACGTGATCCGATCGCAAATATATATGTAGTAGTTCGGCGGTGTTCGGAAACTTATTTACTGCACACTATGTTAGAAAGTTGTGTGGGACCTTCTGTGGCTGACCCTTGGGCAGTTCTTGTGATTCCTGTCTGGACCGATCGATTCAAACCCTCATATGGACCCAGAAAATCTGGGGAATTACGCTGAACTTGCTCTCACCATACTTGAGATTAATGAAGCGCTGGTATTTTTCTGTAGTTATTTGAAACTTCTTTCGGGGTCATGTTCAACTCTATTCAGGATACGTATCCGGACATCAGCAATCTGAAGTGGCTGAAGCCAATAGATGATGGGGTGGGCATCTGAATCATCCATCGGACATGGTCCCCATCGGTCGTACTGTTTACCCATTGTTGTCTACGGATTATATGCCTTGTTCAGCTCTGTAATGCGTTCGGCACCACGCAGCAGGACATTCCGTAAACTCTAGCTGATTTCATAGTTTACAAATGGTAAAATCCCACCTGATTCAGTTCTTCTCTGTAGTTCAAACCCAAATGAACATCTTCAACTGGACTCGCTTACAGCAGACAGTTATGTACTTGTTACTGGTCTTACAGTGCTTCTCTCATTACACAGGTGTACACAAGCACGTTGGTCTTTTTCATGAACTGGCCAGAAGCCAAAACCATTATCAATAAGCCTGGCCCGTGAGAACATAGACTAGAGTTCAAATCCTGGTCGTGGCACAGATATTGGCGCGTTGTAGCAATAGTGGAAGTCCAAGGATAGATGTGTCTGCACATGGTATTCGATTCATTAATCTTTTATTTTCCAGATATAGATTGTTATTGATTACTACATCTATTGTTTTTATTGGTGCTATACTTGTCCATAACGTCAACCATTCATTTCGTTGAGAGCGTGAATATTTATTACTGGTTTACGCTAGTTTGAATGTCAGTTTGTCACGGAGTTGGACCAAAATCCAGTCTGTGAGACACGAATTATCGTAAGATTAATCATGGGTATTGATACGTGCAATGAACAGCTAACTGAGTCATCGCCAGGCTGGTTAGTTACATACGTACATCGCGTCCAGTAGAGAAGTGGAATGACAAGCCAGCGGTGTGCTTTGAGCAGAAAAATCAAAATGCTAGGTCGCCAATAGGCTTGTTATCCATGCTCTTTCCTAGACAGCCTAGCACACCAGTCTGCACAGACCCCTATGATGATCTGCTAGTCAGTTCTAATGGCAATAACTCAATAACTAACTTTGAGAAAAAGGGCCGGACTACCATTTTTGGTCGCACTAAATGAGCCGAAGTTGCGACCTCCGCGACGCCGCTGTCCGCCTCTTTAACAACGAGCTAGAGCGATTTTGACCAGAGTATGGATTTGAGTTCCAAATACAATGTGTGATGAGTAAAATGACTGATTGCAACCGGTTGCAGAGCTGTCAAAATGCGAGATGTTAGTAAGGTTGTCGAAAGTAGTATGGCAGTAGTCCACAGAAATACGGTCAACAAGAAATCCATGAAAATTTCAGTCGATATTACCTACTTGCCTGTAGATCTTACTATTCAGAAGAGCAACCAGCTCTGTCTTGGAAAGAAATTACGTAAGAACGAAAGAATGTCATATAGCGCCAGATTTTGATGAAATTCTTCGGGTCTTTTACTGCATACCTCTTTGAATGACTCTAATTAAAACGAATATCCAGAGTGGCTTTTAGTGTTTGATATGTCAACCCATCCAACCAAAACGGTAAAAAAGAGGTTTGGTAACGAGGTTTTGTGGCAAATCAAACGAGTACACAACCGGTGCAAAGTTGATCACAACCACTGCCTATTCCATGAATCAGTGGTTAGAAAAATACATAAAGACCAAGTTAAACGAGTCCGAGGAATGGCAGCAAAATCCTCATCTAGATTGGTGTGCGGTAGGCGAGACGGCACGGATATGACCACACTGTGTGCAGACAGGACACTTCAAACACAATGAAATAGAACTGCTTTACTGTCTGATGATGAAAAAGAGCCGGAGTTATCACAATGTGAAAAAGGGTATCCAGTGAGAACGAACTTGTTGGTCCTAATACGAAGTGAATCGAACATTTCCTTTGCAGCCTCGACAAGTGTGCCCATGATAGAGAAAGGTGCACTCACGCATGTGCCTTCTTATCGCTTTTGCTGTGTTGTTGCAGTAGCAAGTTCGTTATGGAATACTAATTAACCCACCACCATCACACTTCGGGATCGGTTGTTTGCCTGATATCGCCGTAATCTATAATTCCACAGTTCAAAAGGGCTCGAAAGCGCCCATAATCCGACATACAATCCTATGGATAGACTCTACGGGTATGCGAAAAAGTTGCACAAACATTGGCCGTACTGGTGGCATCGAGCGCATTCGCCGCTTTACGCTAAGCAATTCAATATAAAGTCGGAGAAAGCTCATCGAACTGTATCCGGCCGGACGTGTGGAAAATCAACTGGACGGCGACCAAGCGTATTAGAAGGTGGAGAGGTGAATCAATCGAATAGGAGTTTTAAGTTCAGATCCGGTGCAATCAAGACCCGCCCTGGTCTTATAGTAAGGTGAACAAGTAAGTGTACAATGTATGGTAAAGCCCCGTGTACTCTTGTCAACCAAACCTGACCTCGTTATTCTTCCATGATGCCACCTGAGAAGTATCTTTAGAAACAGGGAACAGTCAACTGTCCAAAAACCCACAAAAGTATCAATTGAAAACAAGATAAGAAAGTTAGATTTCATCCCAAAGGGGTAAAATGCGAGATGCATGGAGCCATTCATTCCGACTGTGAAGTTTAATAGAAAAGAATCTGCCCATAACAGTTTTTTTCCAGGTTAAAGAGGTACCGAAACAAATTATCGGGGTGAACACATGCACAGACGTATGCACTTGTGATCATTTATAGCTTACATGCACTGTCGATCGACCTTGCTTGCCTGACGCTTTGCATTGGTTGATTTTTATCGAATCACATGGTACCTCTAGCGTTTACGACGGTAACCCAATGTGACAGATGCACGCGCTTAACAGCATTTCAAAATGTATCAGAGTTCATCGCAGTCAGCCACAGCAAGATAGTGGTAGCTGTTGTATCTAGCAGGTTCACCTAAAGGGTTAGGATGGATAGAAGAAACTTGACGAGTAGGCATTTCTCTGTCTTCTTTAGGCCGCACTGCTTAACATCTGTCTCTCTCAACACAGCGACGTTGATAGAAGTATGCTGGATGAAACGTACTAATTGAACTAGAGATTGTTCCCTATGAAGAAACAACGTGTTCTGTATTGAACCTATGAGAATACTGAGTTTTCACTGTGGGTAGCCATCTATCTGGGTAGTCAAAATTCCTGAACACGCTGTCGAAAATCTAGTGATCCGTTTGAGGTGTGTGAGCAAGAACAAACTTTAATTTGACCAATCAGGAATCCACCAGATAGCGAGGTAATCGCATGAAGTTACCATGACAAGTGACGCTGACCCGCCAAGTTGGATACATACATGCACCTACTCATTTATGTTGCGCACCGCTACTGGGCTCGTTCAGTCTATCCCGATAGATGCACTCACAACAACCGTAGATTAGTGATTACAACCCAGCTATGCTTACCTTCCTTTTGGATAATTGATAGGTTACTGGAACGAAACGCTTGCCTGGACAGCGAGGAAGAAAGGTCACCCGATTGGATCACGCCCAACAAACCATAGTGGTCAAGAAATCATCCGATCATCTAGGAATCACCAATTCGTTGAGAATAAGCACACATTCGATCAATTCAATCAAACTACCGTTACCATATTGCATTATGCGCCGAGTGTCGAGGAAACTTGTGTGACCGTAAGTCACAGAGATTTCAGGATGGGAAGACCAACGAGTATGGCTTAAGACTATCGCTCCGTTCATTTGCAGATGATGTCACGAGGCCGATCAGCCAGTAAATCACCGGAGTGAAACATCTGTCCTGTCAAACGCAACCATCCAATGTCCTCACCATTCACGAGTCAATCGGCTAACCACCGAATTGACGAGAAAATTGGCGCAATCAAACCGTGACATTTAGCTGAACAAAGGTTGATGTGCATACACTCATCGAGGGGTAATAAAACAAACCCACATCAGAGCACGTGCTCGTAGGGTCCCGAAATGGGAGACCGACGCACTCAGTCCAAAACGAGCTGTGAGGTTTGGGTAATGTTTTTAGCCGGAGGTTAACTGTCCTAGATGATTTTGTGCAGTCCAAGCGATATAATCAGTAGGTTAAAACTGTTCGAAACACTGTTTGTAGCGCAATCTTAGTCATTTTTCTGTTCTGTGTTGGGTTAAAACATGGGAAAAGAGCGCACTCCGATTGACAAAAACGAACCAACTATAATTGGAGAAACACATCGGTAGCCAACATGTCAGTTGTGCGAACGATTAATGAAGCGATTATCAAAACGGTGACCTACGAGCAATTGCGACGTCGGTCGCGCACCATTCGATCGGAAGCTCGAGTAAAATAATACCTTGAAAACCTCAAAACTGTTGGGAGGCACATCTCCTAGCGAAGCAAACAGGGCGAAGTGGACAACGCTGTTCGATCCAGGGTCAGGGTATCATCTTTAAAATTGTACAAAACGACGAGTAGAATAAAACGTCAGCTGTTTAAATTGAGGCTGCAATAGTTTGATCCGCATTTCCTGAGGCAGATTCTCTATCGGGTGATTGGTTCTGCGTTATTCCAATCAGATTGGAATTATGAAACCGGGCGCTTATATGTTTCAACTCTACCTGAACAATATTTTCTTGCTTGCTGACATCCTCATAACTTAGTTTGTTGTGACTCCACGACTGCTATATATGGTAGTTACGTCTGATTCGTCCTATGTCCTGTCTGCTTTTAAAGCAATCGCCTACCATTCAGAGTCTCCGTGGTCTAGTTTGGATTCGTTTCCAATCAATTTGTTTTTATTACGCACGCTCTCTCCGGGTTGAGGATTAAGTCGTTAGGTCGAGTGCTTGATTGCAGCAGAGACGACGTATCTCCATCGCGTTGGAGGTAACCAACGCCGCAGACTTCCACAAATTTGCAAGCTGACAGCCCACTACTTACAAAACTATAAGTAACGGGTAACAAGCTCATCTGTAAGAACAGATCCAGAAAAAACGACCCATCCAGAGTTCTCTTTCTGTACGGCTCTACAGGCGGTATCGGCGTAACCCATTATGTACACCCGAACAGCAGACACAGAACGTTTGCAAATCAATACATCCACGTAAAAATGAAATTTCAAAGTGTTCGCAGGACTGTTTCACAGACAGCTGGTTCTCAGCTGTCACACGATAGTGTGAACGTTGATCAACCATATTCTGTGTTGGGCACTTTTCACAGTATTACTAATGAGCAGTTTGGCAGATTTGATGATTTAGATGAGACCCAATTGTGAAAGTCAGGGCTTCGGCTGGATTCGAACCAGCGACAGAAACACATGCCTGAACGCGGCAAGCGCTCTACCAGCTGAGCTACGAAGCCACGCCGCGTTTGGGCATGATGTTTCTGTCGCTGGTTCGAATCAAGCCGAAGTCCTGACGTTTCACAGTTCCTGAGTTGGACCAGAAGCTGGGATACACGACCACTATTCGCCTACGGTCAGAGACAACGCAACCATTGACATATTGGTGTTAAAGGCTTGGGTTTAAAGTTTTCGTGAGTTTTTTCATTTTCTATCGCCAACTTAGGCGTGTACCATTTTCGTTCGCTCATGGGTACACGATGGTTACGTATCATTATGCTGAATAGCAGTCAAAGATGGTGATAACAGACACAACTGCAAAACAGTGTGTGGCCCAGAGCTGCCTTTGGCAAAATATTCATCATCGAAACATGCGTCGCCTCATGCATTTTGTTGAATTCGTGTGTATTAAATATGACATTTAAACGATGAATATCACCAATACATTCAACTACAGTGAACTACTTAACATACAGAGGTTCTTGGCATATAACAAAACCTTTAAAAATCCGGGTTTCTGTCAAAACAGATGTTCTCACATATTGTACGTAGTCGGAATGCACTCACTCTAGTGAAGCTCCAAGATAGCAATGCTAAGTGGAATCACGATTATCTCACTCAGAGGTTTTGAAGCTTATGACGACCAAATTAAGAAACGATTAGGCATTTGAGACCGCCGAAATTCCAGAGTTGGAGCACAAAATGAATAAGCGCATCAATCGTGCCAGTAGTCCGTTCGCGTGATCCCATTACACTCTAGCTGACATGAGTTGTACGTTATCTGGAACATAGACAGTCACATGACGATCTAGTTCAACCACAACACACACTAATCGAATGATGTAGCTCGACATGGAAGAACCATGGGTCTGAAATACTATATAAGCTAACTAATTCTACCATTGTTATTGGCAAAATACATCGATCCGTGGAAAATGTTTGATTCGTGAGGAACACCAAAGTGGTTATTTGTAGACAGGACTGTGATTTCTGCTCAGGTACAAAAAGAAGAGGTACGGTTTGCATACTGAACAAACGAAGTCTACCTGGCCTAGCACACTCATCTTTTCCCACAACAAGGTTACGAAAATTAAGTAAGAGTTCGATTTGCACGGTATAATTAGTCAATAATTAGATATACTAAATGTTCGTTAGAACAACTGATCAAAGAACGCGCACTATAATGGATTAGGTAAAAATTATTCTATACATAAAATGGAAGTGACCATGTATGTTTGTTTACTGTCAATACAGACTCTCTCTGGAGTACGCGCTGAAAGAGTAAACAAATCATCTTCTTACTAGTAATGCATGAAATTCAAATGTTTACTGATTAACGGTTCATGCTAAAGCAGCGACATATGATGCTCACTCACAGACTCATAGTACATTACAGCCGAATTTCGATTCCGACTAAATGGCACCATGAGATTAACACGTATACAATATTTAACAGCATAAAGATCAAACTAAATAGCAAACGCATCACAATATTTGAAAAAAGCAGGGATTGTGTTGGGGAGAGACAGAGGTAAAAATAGATACTTGTAACACGAGCGCCGTTGACTCTCATTATTCCCTATATCCGACAGCGTCACCAACCAAGTGTTCGTTGTCCTCCGGACCACAGTCAGGAAGCCGGGAACGTTCTACTGATGCGAGCATTATTATCAGTGCTTTCATATCCTGAACTCAAGTTATACGCAGTCTACCACCTGTCGTTTCCAGTTAACCCATCACTCTCAATCAAGACACGGGGAGTCAATATTTTTAGGTGTGCCCAAGCTAACGAAGTCTCAGATGAGATCAATATTCCCAAGGGCTAACAAAATCTGCCAGTCCTGAAATCACGCCGATGAACTTCGTCACCGTTACCATTGTGTTCCCACCGCATGCCGTTAATGCTTCGGAGACTGATTGTGGAAAGCGGATAAACTGTGAACATCCTCTGTGCGAATTGGCCAGGTTTCATAGCTATACAATAAGACTGCCTGTGCGGTGGCATCGCATATTCAGCCTTTTACTAAAATCATTTAGACGTCAAATATGACGTAAACAAATGTCATCTGATCCTTAGCTACATGTTATTCATTGAGGCACCGCAAACAGGAATGTGATAATTAGCTTAAGCAAAATCCAATTTGAAACTCTCGTCCAGACTATAACTTCGAACCATGCAAATGCTCAAAATGTATATTAGACAGCAAACTACAAGGCATTTACACAAATGTAGATAAAATAGTTTTGCAAATACAATCCAAATGAAAAAATATGTCTACTGTTGTTTGCGCATAATATTCTCGAGGTGATTCATTGGTTTTACTAAAGTAAGCACTTGCACAATACGAACAGGTCAGCCAACCGACCGTACACGCTGCACCAACGTGATGACCGGTGATCAGATCGTGATTTAAATGAATGACAGCTCATCACTGGGTGGTGATTGCTTGCACTCGGCGTCCAATCATTACAGTTAATCAACTCGGTTATCTCACAACGTGAGGCTCACTTTGTGCACTTTTCTGTAACACATGTGGGCAGATAATCTCCCCACCCGTCCTGTGCATGCGTAGCATGTGGCGAAAATTTTTATACTCAATGGCTGCGCCTTATTTTAGACGGCCACCTCATACAAAATACGCCCGCTGTGTAGGTTTATATTATACAAAATATCTGCTTAGTGACGTTAACGGAGCGGTGACGCAAGTACCGAGGTTTGACTGTACTCTCGATAGGGACCCCGATAGAAGCAGCAGCAACCTTCGTGATACGAGCAGAAACCATTAGGGACCAGTAAAGTTAGAAGTTATTACTAATATTCGTAATTTGTCGTTCATCTGCGTGAACACAGTCCACCTCAAATTGTAAGCAAACACCGATTACCGACAAGAGAAACACAACAATCAACAGAACCACCTTGCCACAAGCGGCATCCATGAAACTGACAGATAAAGGCTTCGGCCCCTAACAGAAAAAATGACGATTCGAACACCTACCCTCTTATTTTTACCGCATGAATGTACACAGGGACAAAATGGTGGCGGGGTGCAGGTTGGACAACGAAGATCACGAGAAAATAGGTACACTTTAAGATTACAGCTATGCGGAGTGCACCACGGCTATTTCAGCCGATAACTGGTCCAGAAGAAAAACGATGTTGTTTTAAGTCGAGAGATATGTACGCTTGTTTAATTTCATTTCTAAATCAGACATCTTTTCAGGCATGGCTTTACAAGTACTTCCTTAAAATCCCTTACAAGGTCTAGATGAAACGGGTTATGAACTTAAGGTCCTTTAACCCTGAAAGAAGTGTACTGCTACGTAAAATAGTGTGTACTGACCATGTACGCAGCCTGCATTCAAACACTAAGCTGTCGACTCATGTACAGCAAGTCTAACTGAAAATGTGGTGACGTTAATAGATTGCGCCAGCCATAGGAGAGAATTCAAACAGGGCAGTTCCAACCTAAAAGCATGCCTATATCATTCACTTTGTTTGACAATACTCTCATTACGTTGCTAGTCAGCTGAATGAAATAAGACCCAATAACCGCACGTAAAGTGGGAAATGAACAAAGCATCCTATTTCATCTTTGCATTGGAGCACAGAAATGTGCTTAAACGGCCTAGTTGGAGGCATCCAGGACAGACACTTCAATCCCAATGGATGCGGTTTCGAATGGTGCGTTGATTTTTTCACAGACAAAGGACGTAAAATAAAAACCTTTCTGATGAATAAGCAGTCGCGGACTAGCAGAGCGCGGTAGACTCAAGACCGAAACATTTATAAAAGTTATGTAGGCTTCCAACACGGAGTACATAACCGGCGTGTTAAATTGTTTAGACTGTTTCGCCGCATAGTATCCAGGACAGTTGAGTCTAAACACTATGTTAATATTCTCTAAACAGCGACAACGATGGACAAACCCGTGCCGATGAAACGTTTCTGACCATTACTCTGCTGTCCCCCCTTCTTCAGAGTGCCATTCAGAATGTATGCATGTCCGTGGACATTTCCTACCCATGTTGTATGCATTAAACGAGTACAAATCACGGCTAATACAATTAATTGGATAATGAAGCTGAATCAGAATCGGAGATCTATTAAATCATTTGCACCATGATATACCAGTAAACGCACCAGTCTGCTTTGTGCTGGGCAATATTTCGGGTCCCCTCCTTGTTCCATTTATACACAACGTGTTGTGTGGTCGGCGCCGGGTAATGTGACGTGGATAACTGAATGACCACTGTGTAAGTAATTACTAACCGAGTTAGAGTGTATACGGTTTTTTGGCCCATCAACAACGATCTGAGGTGATTCGTCGAATACGATACAAACTGGAAGGTTTGTCCCGGATTGCTAAGCGTGGTCGAATGAAGATGATTCATATTGAAAAGGGATAACCCCGGAACATCGCGCACAACCAAGCCGACGACCCAATTAGTAGTGATTCGTTAACAGAAGTCTGTGAAGAGTATTCGATAACTTATTTGTAGGTGGCTACTTTCGTTCTCCGATGTAAAAGCAATTAATTGTCACCAAAAGCAGCAGCAAATATGATTGAAACAATCGATCGGTGTAGAAATGTACACATTTACTGAGCGGATTATCCGAGTACAGTACACAGTAAAACCGTTGACAGGGAATCGCAACACGGCACAACGATAAAACGATCGATCGACGAAGTGCAAACCGGACTTCATAAAGAACAGTATGTACGACAAACGGGTACTTATAGCTGATCAGCTGACTGTGAATACAGTAAACTATTAGCATTTTTTAAAAAGGTGTTCAATTGCGGTGAGGACAAGCAGGCAGCGATGAAGTGATAATGCAGAGAATTCCAAATAAGTGTTATCGGTCAAAAAACCGCTATGGTTGCTAAACGAACCACCATATTTTACCTAGGACGAACGTATTCAGTGGTTTTTGCGACAAATTAGAAACTCAGCTGTACGTTTTCGACGTACAGTTTTGACAATTTAATAGTCACCATTTTGGTTTGAGGGGTCAAGAGACACTTTCACAGAGATGGGCGTCAAATCAAGCATACCTTAACACAACCTTTGAAGTAAAAAGTAAAACACATGGCAACCATGACCTCAGAGAAACAAAGCCATCGACAATTACTAGTGAAAAATCAAGTGATCATCCATGGTATTCCATCTCTAATGTTCACAGTATCGTTGGTATGCAGCACAGATTATCCAGTAACTCTGGCTTAACAAAGACTGCCCGTCGATTCCCTTCAATTGATAAAACTATAGATGTCCCTAGATATTACAGCAATCGATACAACGCATCTCATTGGCTCCATCAAATGTCAATTCAAACGAACTGACACCAATTAGTGTGGATGAGAGCGGGAGACTTAAAGATGCATTAATACGGTTGACTTGCTTGGTGGTTTAATCAATTGGGAGAGTATGAAATAAAAAGCTCTCATTAAGAAACCCAGCAAACTTAGACAACTCATGAATATGCTCCATCCCACTAGAACACTGCTAACATTCTTACGTCGTTGAATTCCGATAGAATATAGTTCAGGGCAGAATAGCAATATGGATGTTTGACGTTCGTCAACTTACAGTGGTTATTTGTTCAAATCGTCTTCGAATGTTCAGGTCTGAGGGACATAACAGTACGCACTCCACATGTGGTCCAGTATGGTAGAAAACCCATGTTCGTGGAAGCTAGAATAATTCACTTGGACCCAACGATGGTAAAATCCATTAGCTGAACAGGTCCCAAGGAAAAACGAGACTTTTGCACGACTGGCTCGCTTCAAATATACGTTCCGCACTGTCAACGTAAAGGCGCGTTAGCCATCTATTTTTCGTTCAACTGAGTGCGTTCTTTGACGGATGAGAAGAGAGATAACGTATCCACGTGTCCCAAACTTTCTGACATACTAAATGACAGTCATAACCAACGGATGACGTGTTAGGTTGGTAGTCAATGTATAACGCCCGCTATTGTGCTGAATTGCGATATCGGTAAAGCATTGAGTCAGAAAGAATACCAAATGCGTATGATGAATGAGTTCGACGTCTGCAGTTACCAAGATTACTGATGCTTATTGCAGTGAGTTTACTCTCAGCATCTATCCGTTCAAAGTGCCTATATGATGCCGAAATCTCGACTCATAACTGATGATGTTAGCAAGAAGTCGACTGTAGGCGGTCGTGCATCATCATCATAAGCAGAACGTAGTTCAGTCTACATTATATCTGCTAGTTTTCAACCTATTCAAATGCTCAGATGATAAGCGCCCATCTCCGAAGTGATTAAAAAATAGCTTTGCTCATCATTTACAATGCCAACTATTTGAGATTCACCTGATTGAGCTGACCACAGGCAGCAATGCCTCAAGTCGTGGCAACTGACGCCTAATTGAAAGGCCGCTATCACTCGAAAACATTACTATGAATTGCATTTGCACGTTCGTAATCGTTTTACCATACCACTTCACACTATGGCATCCTCCTTTCCTACTATCTGTCGAATTTATACGAATGTGACCTTATTCTAAGGCCTTCGATTTTCTTCTGACCTACTCTAAATCCGCCTGTTTGCTGTGCAATTATTCAGCGAAAATAATCATTTGTCTCGAAGGTCCCGGAACAACTAAACGTCCAGTGCTCCCATCACAACGAGATTGGACTTTGACGTGATGTGACGGCTTGCGCATCTCGATGACCTATTGGGCTAAACTGGACGGTGTGACGACCACACCGACAGTCACTCATACCAGGCAGGCCAATAGGTAGAGGTCTGACAAACCACAGTCTCCTGGTCCTCCAGGTTGGGGGTTGGAAGAAGGTTGGCATCTTTTTCCGGAAAAAGTACCAGTTCTGGTACATTGCCACCCAACCGCTGCCTTGCGGTACAGGCTTTTGAGCCAAAGGCTTTGGTTGAGAACCCTAATCGTTCTCCTGTCTAGGTCTGGGCGTCCTGGCAGTATCTCAGCCCACACACAACCATGAATACTCACAACACCAATAATTCCACATTGTATCGGCCACCTCAGCATAAACCAGATCGCTCTATCTGCTGTATACAGTGGGGTGGATATGCGAAAGCATCCTACCGCAGGAACCCCCTCACACTGTTCTATCAAATTTAACTTTTGGGCCCCTTCCAACCCTCATTTCTAGTCAATACTTCACAGGTCCCACAACAGATACAGCTAATCAAAGTGACGGTGAAGCTATAGGGGTTGTCAACGAGCTTACGTACCCAGAAAACCGCATCAGCATCGACGTAGGGAATTAATTAGAAGCTCGTGTCTCCAGGGCTACGGCGCCACTCGTTAATCTAAGAAGTCTCAGGCTACCGAGTGACATATCTCCGAGGCCTAAGGGTCACAGATATTAGGCAATTGTGATGGCTATATTACTTTACGGCAGCAAAACTTGGCAGCTCAGGATAGAATTGAACCGATGTCTGCGTCCGATGGCGAAAACGGGTAGGCAACGAAGAAAGCTGGTATCTGATACTGACTACCTAGCGAGTTCCTTTGTTCATTCCTTACACTTACACAGACTTAGATGGTTAGGCCATGTACTAAGGATGCCAGCTAGTCGTCTGCCACACGAGCACTCTTTGTTGACGCTGCGGCCGACTGGCAAAAGGTGCGAGGTGAACAGATGATCCTGGCGTAGAGAAATGAAATCGTTCACGAAGGGGTTGGCCACTGTAGGTCGGGTTCGTCTCCCGGGCTGGGGTCCTCGCGACTCACAGAGTCGGTGGCTTGAGACGTTAGGTGAGATGGCGGCTAATCGAGCTCAGTGGCGTGAATGTTGTCGTTGTTTGGCCGAGTTGTCTGTGAAGTGAGTGCACTTAATGACGCGGGACAGTGAAAGCCGTAAAAAATAGTCTTGTTGATGACGCCTTACTTTACTTACAGCCCGGATGTTTGTTTGCAGGATGTAAACATCTTGATGTTGAATTTTTAAATACGGACGTAGCTATTTTCAATAACTAGGCCCCTTCACTTTCTGTCCTCTCTCCCCGCACAAGGTTTGCTTTTTTCCTCATGGTTGTATGACAGTTAAGCATCAGTGAGAATCACTTTATTGTTTTCTAATGATCATGAGTGCTCCCTGAGCACTTAAATTGTGACCCAGCTCATGTGGAGCAGCCGATCAATAAAATCATTGATCTAGAACGTTTAAAGTACCTCTTAATTCGTTTGCAACACATCAACCAGGGAAACTAAATGTCCCGCCTAATTGTTCGGCTTATCCTACCTACAATATATCTTTGAATGTGAAACATGATTCCGTAGATCACGTGATCGTGCTCTTTTACGAATGCCCCAAAAATCATTGCGTGTGACAGGCCAACAGGAATATAGACAGCTTGAACTAATTCTTGCAGATGCCAGAGTCGCTTCCAAAGGATTGTGATCTCACTTTTGGTATTACCAACCGGTATCGCGAAGCGGATTGAAACCAGATCTTCAAACCGTCTTTCATATTGCGAAGGATAGCACAATAACAGACTATCTCTTGTCAAGCTACAGCGCCATCTACGGTTGGTGGGCTAGCAACTACCAAACCTCCATTTTTCGATTCATTGATTGCCACGTCCCCGTGAAAACAATATCTAAGCCATTTTACTAAACAGTTTCTGCGGTCACAAAAGACACGTCCTGAAGGTTTCGGGAAGAAATGCTGTCTTAAAAACTGGCAAAACCATCACCAGCAAACCAGCGGATCGTACATACTTTCGGAAATTGTCATCCGTTGTAAATTCCGTTTTTTCTTTCACGACAACTAGTGCATTGCATTGTTCACATGTTGTCATCAACCTCAAGGTGAATGGCGTTTACTTAAAGACCTCCGTTGGCATTAGAAACTCAGGGGGATTTTATCTGCTTCAGAAATGTTAAAAATCATTGAAGGTTATTGGCTTATCTAATCAAATAGCCATAGCTCCAACCAACTTGTCAAGTGTCATACAAAGGTCCTGTTTTGTCACTATTACACTTAAAAATATTATGCACAATAATGTCCATAGTGGTATCATTTTTTCGACAAACACGCCGGCCGTATCTCGTAAAGTACACTCCTCCACGTCTACAAGACATCTCTGCCCACTGGGGAAAACACGGTTCAATTTTCCAACAGTCATTATCAGCCATTCTGTTGACCAACCAAAATCTACTGATGATGGGGCCTACAGCCCGGTTCATTATTTCAACATCAGTCCACCTTCTCCAAGGTCTTAACCGAATCTCGTTTGTCGCTTTCTGTATCCTCCTTGTGCTCCCCACACTGAGACCAGTCAACAGGTAACCACCCTTACGGTTCAATTCAACACACGAAACAACTCAACAAGTATTGGGTCCAGGGAATTGCATGGGCCCGAAACCATGTTTCGAACAGGAAATTTGTTGCCCCAAAGATAAAATGTTTTAAATCCAACAAGAAATGAGTTGGGGATGTGCATGCCAAATCAGCGATCATTCGTAACGTCAGACACCATAACGGTTAAACTATCAGCTCTTGCATTACGATATCGCTAGTGCTATACATGTATGTTTGTGTGAAGACTGGATACTGTCAGACTGCCCGTATCCAGATAGAGGGACGTGAGGAGACCAACGTGTGGTGGCGCCTCCCATTAATCTGCCCATTACTTAGGATGTTTTGTAGAATGTGTTGAAACCTTTCCTGGAGTACATCGACTGAATAAGAAGTGTAAGGCAGTTTATATAAACACCCGAGCGGAACACACGAGACAACACTGACGGAAGCGAAACCCGGTGGTCGGAACGCACTATGGTGATCGAGTCACCGGTCGTACACAGAAGCTACTACAGTTCACTTAAAGTACTGAGGGCAAAATATTAGACGTAAGAGTAGCAATTCACAAAGATTAGTACCAGACTGCTGGCAAGTTAGAACGTTGTATGGTATGCCTCGAACGGCAGTCCAATCGATCATCTACGCTACTGAATACACTTTCCGGATTTGTCAGCTCCCCTTGACTAGTGATCATTTTTCATTCAGCACAAGTCTTATGGAGGATTAGGGTTCTGAAACATAAAGGGGTGTTCGGTCCAGATGATCGTCACCCGATCCTATTCGGTAGATGTTCTGCTATAATCGGAATGCTCACTGTCATAAAAGTTCTGTGAGGATGAGGGTAATCATACTTGTCTGATGCTTATGCAGATGCAACTCAAAAGACAATCACCGCAGAGGTCAATGTATTCTGATACGCGAATGAGACAGAATAGGTTAGGGAATCTTTGGCTATACAAAACATCATAGTCACGCGATATAAATGGACACATTACCGGCTCTCAGTTGAACGCACGCACCGTGGCTCGAACTGTCGGTAAACAACGTTGCTTTCAGCCTAAAACTGTAATTCCGTATGATGCACCTGGTCACGTAGGAGCAGTACTACAACATTGTACGGGTATCTACGGGGGGATTCTTGGATAGACTGCGTACGAACTCTAGATGTACGAAACATCGTTATCTTAACCCGAGTTACTGGAGGCCCTGATCCTCATCATAACAGTAGCGAACAAGGTGATTAGAACTGCTTCATCCTACAGTTAACCCCTCATAAGAACCACCCTCACAACAGCTATTTGTGCAAAAAGTAGTGCAATATCAAGAGAAAACGCAGTATTGGAAGGCTCCCTTGACGCTTACAGTGGCCGATTAAAGTGTGACCTATTTGCAACGACTATCATCGTAACATTTCTTCTCCGGTTCCCATTGCCCTCAATTTTGTAAAATTCGAAGGTTCCCAATTCCGAGTGCGATTTCGAAACGAATGAACAAAAACGGCGACAGTCACTCTCAGGGTGGATGCATGCTAGTGATCCGCAAACACAGAACTCGGGATAGAAGAGAGTACTGTAATATACAGGTGATAACCTTACAGATGTGGGCACGCTACTGACTACGAAAACATCCCGTGCCAAAGAGTGCACTACATGTGACATGGTTTTTGGCGCAATAAATGATATTTCTTAATCCTACGCAACGTCGAATTTGGCCTAATGATCATTCCATTGCAGTTTTTAACACATAATTTTATTAAGATTACTAACGCAAGCGGCGCTCCGCAGATAGGAGTTTCAGCTCCAATTGGCAAAAAATGTGCAGCACACTGATGTGAGTAATTGATAGACAATAAGCCACATCGATGCTCCCGAGTTAGACTGACAAAGGATCAGACAAAAACCGACAGACAGCAGGCATCCTCATAATAGATGAGTCATGCCCCCAAGCTGTAAAGGAAACTGAACAACGCATAGTCATCGTAAATCGTACTTTCGAAAGACAAATTGGTGTCTTTCCTACATCATGCAAAATGAAGGAACACAAATGCTATCCAAATGGATACTCGACGAAACTGTGCAAATGACAAGATCATGGAAAGCAAAAAGTCAGTGGTTAACACCAAGGCATAATTACTATGCTTAATAACCATTAAAGACTTAGTTTGGAGGAAACAAGAGATGGAAAACAGTTAAAAATCATATGTCCGAACTCAAACGAGCAACACTAAGAGAACAACGCTTTGTAAACAGAAAGCCAAGCATAGAATAGTGCAGAATCTACAATACTACACCTAGACATTTCGTTAATTGTCCATACTTTGACGACAGTTCAGCTGAAATCTACATCACCAAACCCGATTGGGAAAGAAAACGCACATTAACTGGTTTTTAATTGACTATTAGCAGTCTTCGTTTTTCCACCGATAGTTAAAGACCTCAACGCAACTGACATTCTCGGCCATTAACGAAAAGTACCGCGGCCATATAGTATGGTAAAATTGATCTGTGAACTCAAAATACAACCCTCAAGCTTAAGCGAGAAGTCCTTTTGATATTCCAAGTCAGAGAGGATCGCCTTAGACTCATAAGTGTATGCCTAAACGCCATATCTAATATTCGTCATTCGAGATACAGCCTCCTGAATACCGTATTCCGTCAACAGCTCTGGAAACAAAAAGTTCGAGTCGAATGCCACTGCTATTCTCGGAGCAACGCTTTGCAACTTGAGGTTGCGAAGCGTGTCCCGGAGAACTAGGCAGAATGAAAGACATTGTTCAACATGTCTCATGGAATTTGTTAAGCAACGCCTGTCATCGACATAATCTACGTCGGCCACTTTCCCGTGAAGTAGGAAGGTTTTACAGCAGCCGCAAATAGCCTTACTTATCTGCCGATAACAAAATAGAATAATAACGAAGGTGGGTAACTCTGACGAACACAACTCTGGTATGACTGTTCCCTGCAGACCTTAGCCTGAATTGATAACGTTGAAGAGAACTCAGTGTAACCCAGCAACTAAGATACTGATTGCCAAGTGCGTGATTGTATGTTCCGGTTCCAGGTACAGCAACTATTTTGGTATTAGTTGGAGCAGCCCGTATGAAATCTAATAGGTCACTCGAAAAAAACACGCCAGGATAGAAAGGTTCGAAACTATCTTTATGGACACCACATTTACACATTCGGTCAGAAGATGGTTGTATTTACAAGATTCCAGCGGTGCCTAGCAATCACCCAAATTAAACGCATCGTTGTAGTCAAAAGCTGAGGCGACTGCTGGCCGACAGAGAGTGACGTTCATGGAATCCGAGGAGGAATATTACCCCATAATCCCATTTTAAACATAAACCGTCTTTCTCTCCTTAATTTCTGTTTCCCGGGTTGCAATGAGTTGATGGAGTAGGGAGTATGTGAAATCCATAGCTGAGAGAAGTCAGGCGAATTCCATATGGTTTTACGCATATTTCTCTCTCTTCTTAAATATGGAACTAAAAACACACTCAACCAGGCAACGAAAAAAACGGAACAGGTGGTTTACAGAAACCTTTGAGGCTACAACACCTTGGGACAGCGGTGGAGTACAGTATAAACTCGGACACTAGTAGGGGAAAAAATACGAGGGCAGGAAACAGCTGAACTAACCTTTCGATGTGTTCCGCCTAATCGGTTAACTTTCTAGACCTATCCATGAACGAGTCGTCTAGCCAATTTTCGCCTTCAATATCAGGCGGCCTTCTATGACCTGTAGGGCAATTAAATAAGGGTAACCCCTTAGCATGCGACGGCACAAAGGTTTATCATTTTGTGGGTTTGCTTAATCGACCGACCTTACCGATCGGTGACCCGGCTCAGCTTTGAAGATCTCTAAACTTGCTACATGAGCCACAAGATAGAACTTCTTGACCAGCATCTAGCAACTTCCACTTTTTCGACCTCCACCGTTTGCTGTGTTCACAATCCATCACGCCATCATCAATGGTATCTGCCTCGGTAATGCCTATACAAATCAGGTCGGGCAGGTGTTGAAGGTCGAATTACAAAAATTGCGTCCGAAGTCTGTGCTGAGCCTAACCAATACCACAGTTGCGTATGGACTAGGACACTATCCAGATCTCTGGGCTTAGGTAAGCGAATGGTTGGGATTCTCAACCAACGACTGTAGTGTAAAATAGCGGGACAAAACAAGGGTTGTTTTCCGGAATCATCATCACCACAGGAGCCCTGAGCCTAACCCGAAGGTACTCTCGCTAAAGCCACCGTTCACCCCAACCCTGACGTGGAGTATCCAAAACGTCACTGAGTTAAAAATTAATAAAAGACTAAGCGACAGAACTGGAACTGATGTGGATGCAGGTACGTCACTGGCTATAACACCCCACCCACCCCTCACCTCGGATAGCGTTTCTAGCCCGGGGTTTGAGCGATCACGAGAACTCCAGCCCGTCATTCTTCTAATTTCGTGACCACATCGTTGCACGACCACCGCACCATTTTATCTAACTGCTGATGGCCTTAATATGCAATGCCCGGTACAGTAAACGATCGGACAACATGAAGAGTACGTGACCCAACCATCGTAGGCTGTGCAACGTGATTAGCTTGACCAGTTGATCGCGCATCCCGAGCGTTCCGGAATACGCGCCGGCGAACTGCCGCATTGCTCACGCGATCAGTCCACTTAATGTGGGCTATTTGGCGGAGACAACGATGGTCAAATACAGCAAGCTTGTTGATATCTTCCTTGCGAACAGGCCACGTTTCCGAACCATAGAGCAAAACAGAACGCACACAAGCATTATATACTCTTCCTTTCAGCGACAATCGAACGTCTTTTCGACGCCACAGATGACGCAGGTTGGCAAAGGCAACTCGTGCCTTTGCTATCCTCGCTGATATCTCATCAGCAATATTACAAGCTGACGAGATAGTGCTACCCAAGTATGTGAAACTGTCCACAGTCTCAAGCGGATTACCTGCAATAAAGAAAGTAGGAGTGGAAATGCCCCAGTCTTGAAGCAACACTTTGCACTTTGAAGGTGCGAAGCGCATTCCATACAAACCAGCCCGGTCACTCACCTTGTTCAGCATGGTCTGCATGTCTTCGGCAGAGGGGCTAAGTAAGACAATGTCGTCCGCATACTCCAGATCGGTCAACCGAGCGCCAGGAAGAAACTCAACACCAAGTTCACTGGATTCCTCAAACGCATCATCCAGAATGTCTATAACAAAATTTAAAGAGAAGATTGCACACCCTTGACGAACACCACTAGAAGTGATGAACGCCCGAGACAGTTGTCCATAAACCCTCACCCTGCTTGCAGAGTGAGCATACAGTGATCTCAACAGATTCACGTATTTTCCAAAAACTCTGTGGAGAACAAGGCCGTCTCAAACGACGTTAAGAGCAATCGAGTCGAAAGCTTCCCTTGGATCTAAAAAAGTACGACGATCACAGACTGCTCATAACAGTGCCGACGTTTCAAGTCATCAGCCCGCGCAGTTTGTCACACCACGGGGAGTTTAGTATCCTCGCGAAGGTCGACAAGACAAAAACTAAGGAAATGTTAGGACCAACCCAGTATTTTACTATCACACGCGCGGGTTAAACTTAGGACTATACACCATCCTCCAGACCCCAATCCAGGTGAGATCACTCAAGTGGAAAACACCGTTCAGCTTATAAAAAACGAACTCAACTCCAGGCTTCAGGATATCCATTCCATCATAATTCGAGGTAGCAAACCCCAAACGTGTCTACAGCCTGCCACTGCTTTCAGAAGGGCCAGTTGCAACCAAACACGGCTCATTTGTGCCTCGGTACGAAACGGATCCAGAAAAGCATGTCTGAGAAAAAGGATCAATCGAAACGTTTAAGGTACAAAAATCCACGAGAATTTATAGTCAGTGATTTGATGTACTCCATGTATACACTAATCATGTCAGAAAAGAGATTTGCATATGGGGTACTGTGGACTTGAAGTGAGCGCAGTAAGCAACTACCAGATATTCTGGGAGAGATATGAACGAAGTTGACACTCTTTCACCTAGCGTGAAGGTTTCACGAACCCAATGAGTAGCACACAAGTATACTTTTAGCCACAATCCATATCCACGGGTATTATTGGCGAAACAACTCCAGAGGGCAACCTGAAAAATGAATTTTTAGCTGTGTTAGAGAACTGAAGAACACGTGCCAATACTGTGTAGTCATTACAGTTCTACACAATAGCACTGATGAAGTGCCGCACTTTTGTTCCTGTCGGTCTCCACTACATGCAGAACAGCGCAGTCTCCGATGTTCTGCGTTCGAAATGACAGTTTAACAATTACTGATCGTAACTGGAATGAACGATGTAGTTCATTTTTCCAAAGTAGCGATGAGAATCATTGAAACAGTCCGGTAAGGAACATCCTCGAGAGATTACCCGGTGGCTGAGGTTCAGAACAGGCTCGCAAAACACCACGGCTGATGGAAGCCTACGGCGAAACAGACGTCTTTGAACTCGAGGTGGATAAATGTTGCAGTGAACACTGAAGAACCGTGATAATCAGAGCCAGCCTTTTTTAAACACCCGACCCAAAAAACGCCGTACAGGGAAGAACGGTCTGGTAAAGTCGATGACACGACTGCTATTCGACTGGTCAAACAGAAACTAAGTAGACAACCCTTCAACCAGGGCTGTTTAGCGGTGTCCCTCGGGAGGGGGGAGGCTATTTGTTGGGGGAAAGTATCGTATATATGTATATATCGCGTCACTGGGCTGATTCACGCCGCCATCCGTAGTCAGAATTCGTTCAGCATCACCGGTAACCGATCAGGTGCTAGTTCGTAATATCAACCGCGCGCATCTATTTCAATCAGGAAAAAAACGGTGAGACTTAGAGTTCATTCGAAGTACGAGTGATCGGATAGGACTTAACGTCTAAAAAGATTCTACGACTGCTCGCAAGGCTTAATGAATGGCAGCCATATTCAGGGGTCCGAATACTAGAGGAAACTATGCGTGTAAGGCAAACTATATGAATAAAATAAAACAACCAATGAGGAACGTTCATAGGTTCTCTCTAACAGACAACAAATTGAAGACTAGAGAGAAAACATTTAGGTCTGATGAGGGTCTAAGTGCATATAAGGACTGTGAATCCAATTGGGAGACGACCTCCAGTTCAGCAAACCAAAGGAGTACGCTTCACAGGTCGCGAACTGTACAAGCGGGAATGACCGTAGAATTGAAGTGAGGTCCTTATTATAAACTGAAGAAAACAACAGACGAGAAAATGACCATCACATTGCTTGCAAGGCGCCCCCACCACGAGGGCGAGTGGTGCGAGTAGTAACTTGACCGTCCACTTCTTCTGTAATAGTTTCTGTTCCGTTTTCGACAACTTTGGTGACCCGAACCGTTCTTCCGTTGACTATGCGCGAAGACGTAGATACAGAACGGAAGCCACTCCCACCAAGGTTTCCAAAAACGGATGTAGACGAGCTACTCACTGAATTGGCCATACCAGGGGCATCAAATAAACCGAATGGTTGTATCATAGGACCACCAAACAAATTAAATAGTCCACCCATAAAATCATGTTCTGAAGGGATAACAAGCTCTGAGTGCTGCGGAACCGAGCGATGGGTCTGTCCACCATGATAATAAGGAGAGCCCGCATGTCTACCAGCCGTCCGGTGGCTGGCTGACCGATGGGTTCGAGTAGGCATATGACCAGGATTTAGGTCCATAAACAAGCTGTGACCGAACAAACTTTCTAATCCTGAACCACCGAAGAATTCACGGAAGACATCCATTGGATCCCTGAAGTGGAATCCGAACGGACTGAAGACTCCAAAAGTATCAAAACCTGCAGGGCCATAGTCGTTACCGTTGGGAACCCCGTTTAGCAGTCCCTGTTTTCCATATCTGTCATAAATGTTCCGTTTTGATTGGTCTGATAAAACTTCATACGCTTCGCTGATCAATTTGAAGCGTACCTCTGCTTCTTCTTTGTTATCCGGGTTTTTGTCTGGATGCCACTTCAGCGCAAGACGGCGATAAGCCTTTTTTATATCGTCACTCGAGGCATCCCGACGCACGCCCAAAACCTGGTAGTAATCAGGGTCACTCATCGCAAAAAGTTAAAGACGCTGGCCGATAAATCGGATGATTCAAACAATTTCGATGGAACTATTCGCATAAATAAATCCTACAATATGTTCTACGCAAAGTTTATGTGAACACCACAGTTCTGTGAGCGTCAGTTCAATGAAGTCTACGCAAGCTAACCGGTTGGGTTTCCGAAGGCGGTCAACTCAAAGTTGGTTTAAAAATTTATACAGCTGTTTTCACTCAGCCGCTTTGTTATAGTCTTGTCCTGGTCATCACAGTGTGTGTGGCGTTATTGTTGTTCACTTGTTCGCTGGTGCTTTGGGGGCAGAAAGTGTAGTCAGCTAAGTTCAGTTCGGATCCCAGTACTTGGGGCTAGCGGACGGTTGACGTCCAGCTTTTTGCGCCAGCGAGCCCCGAGGATTCCACTGTGCAGCAACAGATGAATGAAGACTCTTTTTCAACAGTGTTTCGACATCTTAGACAGTATACAAAACGCACAGTTACCATTACATGGGCAGCGGGAATATCCATGATCAAGACCTTGTAATGGGCAAGTGTGTATGCGATCGACTCTCGTCCACGAACAATTTAATACGTTTTTTCTGAAGAACAGTCGAAGTGTAGCCCCAACAAGTACCGAACCAAAAGAATGCGTCAGGGTTTAGGTACAAACCGCGCATTGCCAGCAGCGTTTGGAGATATGATAATTTGTTCTAGCTTAATCTGAGGCCGATGACAGCAAACAAGGGAAGAAAGAAAAGAAGTACGAGACAAACTGCAACCCACTCAAGAAAGCACCGGGCGAAAAGCGCGTGGAGCCTTTGAATGCGTTAAACGACGCCCGGAAAGTTCCAGGTTGGAACTGTCTTGAAGAATGGAATAGTAAATGAGTCGTTAGGGAAAGGACAAACGTTCACTGCGTGCAATTAGTTGCACGACTGAAGAAAGTGGCACTGAGTTCATATCAGGCCTCCTATAGCAGGCGTACACAGAATCATGCGTACAGAACAGACAAGCGGGGAAAGGCGGTTGCATTGGTGATCCTTAGGGAAACCACACGATCGATGACCGCTACAACCTCAGTAGAACTATGCAAATGACTCGCTGAAAGTCGGTATGTTGAAAGGTATCAGAGATTTGATTGTTGGAAGTAAGTGGCGTTCAAATTGCCATCGGTCATCGCGTCATCTGTGACTATCCATCGCGAAGGATTGCTTCGGTACGGTCCGTTTTACAAAGGCTTCCGACCCTCTAGAATCTTCAATTTCTGGAAGAATGTCGATTAGCAGTTCGTCCTCCTAAAGAATAAATGTGTTATACGTGTTCATAATGAATATGGCGGTCATTACTCGAATCATGCGAATAGGAAGCCACATATACTATGTTATAAGGTAATGTGGATATAATCCACATTCACCCCTGATGGGATTGGGGGTAGAGAGTAAAAATTAACCACACCTGAACTATTAAGAATAGGTGTTGACAGTAATAAAAGTAACGGATGTACTCTAGTAAACTTGTCATTAAAATGCTGCCTGTGAAAATTCACTTGGTTTGATTTTTAGGTTCAAACGGAAATGGCGCTCACATGCCACCCACGGTTGGCGGCATCATGTTCGGGTTAGCCCGTCACGGTGACCAAAGCCGAGGGACGCCTGTGACTAACCATCACTGCAAGTGGCTTGCATTGCGCCACTATTTGTCTTATTATCAAATCACGTATTCAATGTAGACCCGAAGGAATAAGACCAAGAGGTGTGTGAGTGAGACCTTTTGTACAGCCAATCAATGCTGGTTAGCCAATTCATAGGCCAGCTCGAAATTGAAACCCCTATCTCTCGAGAAATAAACAGAGAGACACCAATGGCAAGACTTAAACGTGGAAGAAGAAAATTGAAAATATAACACAAGAAATATTCCATTATAGGAGTACTTGAGGGCATAGGGAGGAAAAACAAAATGTTAGGTTGGACTGGAAGAAATCAGACAATACATTCACCGTGAATTACAGGAACAAGGCTGAAGAAAAGGAAAGGTGGAAGGCCACATATACCCGGGCTTCCGGAAAGAGGAGCCAGTGAGTTACCAAACGGCCGTGGTCGTTGGTCGATGTGAACAAGAAAAATGGATATACTGATATAACCTACTTGAGCCTAACGTACTCGTCGTCTCTTCGCCGACGGTGCACTATGAGTACGCTGGTGACCTACTAATCCAAGGCGGCCAGCGCATTCACGGCCGCACACATCGCAACGCCATATAGTCATGTCACCGCGGCTTATGACAACGATGGTCTCCTTGCGTACCGCGAGCTTCCGTTCTCGGTCGCGCGATTTCTACTCAATTGAACTTGCGGACGTCCGTCCGAATCGTATTCCTCCAGACCGTCCGGTTCAACGCTAAGTCTTCCCAACATCTGAAATCAATTTTACAACGTGAAAGACTTACCTGCACAGCATCCTGGTATCTCCGCTTTTGACCACCAGGATTTCGCTTACCTGATTTCAGTTGTCCATACAGAAGCTGCTTCGGAATACGGTCATCGCCCATTCGTCGGGCGTGTCCTAGCCAACAAACCTAACTGAACGTCAGCCAGGCTTCAATCTCAACTATATCCGCTTGTGTGTAGAAATCGATACTCTCGTAAAGTGAGTCAACCTCGACGTTGGCTTGCGCGTTAGAGCTGAGAGTTCGCCTGGCACGATCACAAGCAGTGTGCAGACGCCGCACGGTTCGCTTGTTGCCGCTGATAAATTCCGGGTGCTTACTTTTCAACTCGCGGATAAAATGACTAACCATACGATCATCGAAAATCTTCGCCACCCAGGTGGGTGTCACCGGCAGGTGGATTTCACCTCGAACACACCATCCTCAATTGAGAAAATCGACACGTCGAACGTGCCGCCCAAGTCAAAAATCAACACATTCCGCTCTGAACCCAACCTTCTTGTCCAAACCATAAGCAATTGCAGTAGCGGTCGTCTCGTTGACTCGTTACTGATAACACATCATGCTCACCCACAGCAGCGCCCGCGTCTTTCGTTGCCTGGCGTTGACTGCCGTTGAGTTAAGCTGGCACCGTGATCACTGCATCCTTCACTGTAATTTTCCAAAAAACTCCACGATTTCCTTAATTTTACCGAGTGTCATGACAGAAATTTCTCTAATTCTACATTGAGTAATTTCGTGTCATGACAGAAATTTCCTCGGCAGTAAACGTTTTCATCTCTCCCTCATACCCTACACGTACCATCTGCTTGTTTACCTCCGAGACAACTTGGAAAGGCCAGTGCTTGCGATCGAACAGGTTATCGAGATAGTGTCTGATTAGACGTTTCACATCGAACACTGTGTTGCTGGGGTTCATTGCAACTTGATTCTGGACGGCATCTCCAACCAGCCTTTCCGTGTCCGTGAAGGCCACATAGCTGGGCGTGGTCCGGTTTCCTTGGTCGTTGGCGATTATTTCAACTTTGCCATGTTGGAACACTCCGACACACGAGTAAATCGCAACCAAGTCGCTTCCAATTGCTGGCAATGCACGGAATAATCATACTATACAACTTACACCACTGCCATTCAGTAGTGGTACCAGAACATATAGTTTAATATCGAAGGGAAAAATGCAAGAAGAAACATTGGAGTGCAGCATCGCATGAAATGGTTCTTGGTACGTAAGGGAACGTAAAGGAACTAAGCGTTGACGTCTGTGGCAGCCGTGACGGTCTGGGCCCAGTACCGTACACAGATGAGTGTTTTGTTTGTTGTCTTGTTGAAACGCATAACCCACGTGTTGCTTTCCTGAATAAACAATCCTTGTGCCATCCGCGTTGTGGTATACAATCAGTGTTCGGAACCATGTCCGACCACCGAATACCCAAGATGCGTCTTAGACATTGCAAATGAAAGCGGCTAAGATAGCGCACGTTCCGCTGATACAACGTCCATGTTTCACTGCCGTACAGCAGTATAGACAGCACCATTGAGCGGTAGACAAAGAGCTTAGTGCTCGGCTTCAGGCTGTGGTTCTTCCAAACACGTCTTTCAAGACGTCCGAACGCAACACTAGCCTTTGCCACACGAGCTCTCAACTCGCGGTCCACGGACAGATCGGTGGACAAATTGCTACCCAAGTAGCAAAAATCAGCGCAGCTATCGACAACGGCTCCATTGATGCGAATTTGTGGGTGAAGATTAACAGACAGCACCTTCGCCAGGAGATGCTGGAGAAGAGACAATGGCAATTATCCGTTTCGAGGGATTCGGCTTGAAGGTCGTTCAAAAGGGAAAACGGTCATTTTGGCGCGAATCCTCGTTTTTTAAATATTTTTGAAAATTTTAAAATCGGAATTTCGGGCAAAGTACTTACAATGCATCAATTTTAAATAACAGCGGTACTGCAAATATTGAAATACATCGATCAAGTGCCAAAAGTACTGGTTTGGTGATGAAAAAATTTCCACCATTTTTGCGAAAATCACCCGTTATTGGCGTTAGGTCACTTTTTCAAGTCTTGTAAATGCACTTATTGCAATGTTCCAGATGGAATACGTCATTCTATAGCCTGAGAGTGCTTCATTCTGTGTGGTTTCGAAGATATGGTCGAAATGGAAATATACGACCACACGATGTTGGAATTGCATTTCAACAAGAACACTAACACATTTGATGATGAAACATGTATGGCAACGTTTCCAGCTTCCTTGTCTATACGATATTTGTACTGTTTCTTCTTGTGTGGAATATTTCAGATAGATACTGGTCGACGAAATGTTGCCCTTGGAAATGGCTGGAAATGACGCTATCATATGGCTGTTTTCATCTTCGGTTGATATGCAGCGGCGTGAGAAAAGGGTATCATGTCCCACTCTATCACTTGGAATCTTCAGAAGTAAATTCTGTTCACTCTATTGCATTGTTTCCAACTGGATTGAGGTCACGTGTCGTCCATATGAAACGGTAATTACGTGACAGAGAACTCACAGCTGCCTTCTGATATTGAGACGGTGTACCCTTTCAGCAGTCGCCGACTTGATGGTTAAAACGCCGGTAGCTATCGCGGTGCAGAAAAATACTCCGATCAATATGACAATCAACGGACTCAAAAATGATGATTACCATGTACCACAGACGCTTCAAATACAAGTTTCTCATCACTTCCCGCATGTGTTTGTTCTCCATGTTGTTCATGGCGAACGTCATTCGGAAGGAGCAGCTACTAGTGTGAATGCATACTGCATTCTCAGACGTTGATCTATTAGCTAAGTCAATTGGATGGAGCAGCTACTGGTGTGTGCGAATAGCGCGATGTGATCTGCAAGTGGAAGCATGCACATCGTTGAGGTATGTAACCGGGTTGGGGCGCCGAATCGTCGGATATTCAGCAGGCGCCCATCCGTCCGGTACTCTACCTCAACGCCATCCTCCCAGAGTTCTGAAAAGCACCTATTATCATGTCAGTCAAATAGGAA
>LOND01020324.1:0-11243 GCA_014220965.1 Paragonimus kellicotti
TTAAGAGGTTGTAGTCTATGGGTAAGCAAATGTAATTAAAACAAACTAACACTGTTTTAGGGAGAGTGGTAATAACTTGGCGAGTAAGTCGACGAAAGTGTAGTGCGATCAGACTTGTGACTGACTGAATTTAAAGCGCAGCTACGCAGCAATACCACAACAATCATTTACCCAATCGAAATTACATGTTCATATTCGGTTACAATGTAATAGCTACATTTTACAACGATAACCACACAGGGGCTGGATCTGATAGAGAGGAGTTATTTGTCGGAGACTTTGAATGATTTGTTTGCACAAATTACATGTTACCTTCTGCTTTAGTATAGAAAAATGATGCGTTGTTATACCTGCGTACAAAAATATGCTTTTAAAAATCTGCGGACAAAGTGCAACAGTTCCTTCCAGTAAACAAATAACGAATAGTAGTTTTCTCACTTTCTTGCTTGAGTTTCCGTTTTGAAAGGAACACTGTTTGAATAAGAGATGAAGGGTACCTTGTCCACCACAATTATGTGCACAAGACAGGTGGATAAGTTATTCACCCTCTTGGAAGGCAGTTTTAGTTATGTCCGTCATGAAACAAGTTGTGGTTGCCATGGTGACCAACACAGTCTGGATCAGAAGAATGCTGGAACAGACGGCCAAGAAGTAGGACCAGTGATGGCCTATTTGACTTGTATACACCAGTACGGCAATCAACAACAGTAGCATCCCAATGATCAACAAAATGTTTCGCGCCAGGATGAAATATGAAACGCTAAACAACTTATTGAAACAAAGACATGCGAACTCCATGATTATACAAATCACAAGGAAGATCAACGCAATTATCATCAGGCCTGCTATTGCGGAGGCGCTCGCCTTCCAAATAGTATATTGACATCCAGTGAAAAGACCTCCACACCCCCAGGCTTCTGTAGCTAAAGCAGTAAGTGCCATTGCGGCAGAAATCAGTAAAAGCGGAAAAGAGAGACTGCACAGTGAAAGATCCATAATTATCTGCTAAAGTCTGTACACACACTGCTTACGAAACTCACATTTATATCGCCATTGTATCAGTGTGTGCTTTTCTGATTAACCTGATCAATGGAATGTCGGTCTCTACACGTGTTTGTGTAGATGGATGACCTTTCAAGCAACAGGATTGTGAAGACTGTTATCGATCGGCCAGGCGATGAGTGAATAGAAAGAATTCTAACGGAAGAGCGCTCGTAGCTGTTCTTGCTTAGCCAACCCGTTCGAGGAGTGACGTGTATTGTTTGTAAAGCTGAGTCACATAACCACAAGTGACTTTTCATCTTGTTTTTGCTTAGCAGGGTACTCAACAAGGTCAACTTAGCAGGTCACTCTACGTCCAAGAATCACAGAAGCGGTAAACGTTGGTTTGTCAATGTGGATATGAAATGAAGAGCAGCGCCGTGACCTGGGCTGACTGGACCAACCGAGTTTAAGCACCGCCATCTGCTGATTCGGAGTGAAATTGTACCGTTATGTGCTGATCAACAGATCAGTGGAAAAACTGGCAATAGGTCTCAGTCGAGTTGATTCAATGTTATTTAGCACTATTTTTAATAAGCTGAATGTCAGTATCATGGTAGACCTCAAAGTATACATGTGGAAACTCGGTAGACTTTCAAGCAGCTCTGTTGAGTAGCAGTAACAAACACACGAGTTTAGCACCTATTAGGACGCGACAGTTTTGTGTGCGCATACGAAAACTAGGACTTGAACTCCGATTCATGTTCTGATGAGACAACTGGATTGAACACTACGCCAATGACTTCATTTGGCTTCAACTCAATCATCAACCTCTTTGACGTTTCTATATTTTCAACTATTTTCTTTTATGTTACTTCATCGTGCTATTTACAACATCTAATCATAGCAGTAAATTGTATTCTTATACACTGTTTGACTTTGGTTTCGAAATATGTCAACGGTATTCAGTAGGATTAAACAGAGATGATTACTGGACAGATGTACTATTCATAAGCTCTCACGTATAGCCTGTTTATCTACTGGCCGGTAACGCATTGTGATATTTACCGTTAGATTAAACCACCGTCACGGCACTCATACAAGCGTGCATTTTTCAAGAACGCTCTCAGCTGGTCAGTTTTTCACCCTAATTAATTATCTTGCATCTTTCAAGAATCGTCCTGTTTTGTTGGTCTATGTTTAGTTAAAAATCATTTGGTCTGTCCATCGATTTGGACGCCCCTCGTTCTCGTACTTCTTGATTTCCTCAGCATTTATGCCGACTAGTTGATGAAGACACGTATCACTTTTTCGTCTGTTCAGTATTAGTAAGTCCAACCAATCAGGTGGCTTGTTGAAATCCTGGTTAGTTCACCATGTCGCTGTATACTGATTCCTTTAATCCGTTGCCCGATGAAAATTTGCAAAGTGATCGCTCGCTCGAATTGAGCACATTATTTGCTTGGCCTAACTACTTACACTGGTTCATTGGAACAACGTGCAGTTCGTTACACTGTTTGGCAGCGAATGAATTAACAGGCAGGGGGCGTTGTTTAATTCGACTGTAGCGGTAAGGCCTGTGACCAGTACTGGACGACTACACATTCGCAGACTGGACTTCTGTTGAAAGAGAACGAGAATGAGAGATGTCCTTATTCAGTTCAACCTGTGAGTCGGTGTACTGTCTCTCTGTATGAGTTACCCAATCAATATATTGGCAAAAGCGGCTGAAAGACTTTGCGACCTCATCCTCTTCTTTGGAAAACTGTTCAGGACTACTGCTTGGACTGACGTCAAGATATAGGATGGCTTTATTGAAACACTCGAAATCTTTATCCGGACATCCTAGAACCTTACTATTCTTTGTACGACGTTTAAAAGTAATTGATTTGACAGGATGCACTTAAGTGATTTAGCCCTGTCTACCCGTTATTTACTGACCGTAGAACTACCACGTGACAGGTGTTTGGAATGTGTGAAAGTGGGAAGGTCAGAAAGGAGACTAGCTAAATTACTAGCGTAAACCATAAGCCTTAGTCCCCGAAAATGTTTCAGAAAAGGATGGAAAATGTAGCAGTCGTGCAGATACGAAGACAATAAAGTATAATGGTGGACACTGGAGATACACTGGTAAATTATTGGTTACGACAAACAAGATGTGCTTCCTAGTCAGCCTAGACACGTTATTTACTCTGCCAATATTCTTCAGTAACATCTTTCGAGTACAGATTACCACTACACTCGCAGGTCTTGTTTTCACTGGCGCATTGGTTGGTTAGATATATTTGAATTTACTTTCATCAATCAGAATAGTTAGGCACGTGGATGACGCCTGAAATTCCACACGAGTTTCCATTTTTCTATCAACATTCTGAGCCTCTTCGTTTATAATGGACGGTTTCATTCAAATGGGGTCATATTTAGAACAACAGTTTACCATTCGAAAAAGAGAGATCGATCAGAAACACCGAAAGTGGAGTACTTTTGTAAGTGTGATACTTTCCATAGTGCCACTTTCCAGATGACTAAGTGAAGTTAGGCTTGAATGCTGAAAGTGTCCACCGGTTAGATCAGGAGAGTCAAACTTTTTGCATACCTTTGTGACTACTAGCGAGTAGGATGAAAATATTCACACATTCGGCAGAAAGCGTGCTACTTCATTTAGATAATTCTAAATGCGCCGTCCGATACCAATATACTGTCGATAAATAAGCACATCTTACATTTTAGATCATGAAGGCACTAAACTGGCTATTCACATGAATTGGACACCACGGGCTGGACGACTCACACATCAGTCCATTACAGGCAGGTGGACATGGATCACGCGCGTGGCGTTTCTCACATGATGTCCCCTTCCCAAATTGGCATTGGTGTTTAAATTTTGCAACCCGGACTTCTCTTATTAGAATGTCAAGTTTTATTTTTTATTTGTAGAATAAGTTGTTATTTTGGCTCCCGCCCTTCGGGGGGACTTTTGTGTCTTCTCTAAGAACTACAGGGCTAATGGCGGCAAGAGCACGGCCAGGTGGATAACGTAGATAATGTCGATAAATAATGCAGCATCAATATACACTGTTAGAATCATACAGGCACACCTGTAAACTCATATTCACGTTGCACCAATCTACAGAACGGTCACCCAGCTCATATAACAGGTCAGGTGGCAATGGTCACGCGCGTTAGCGTCACATGACGCGTCCATGCACAAGACAGAAGGATTTAGCCAATTGCCTGAGTGATTTTGAAACAGAATACCGACCTCACGACTGAAGCGGTAAGACAAAGAAGTCAGCTGGTTCAATTCACGAGAGAGCTAAAGTTCTAGAAAGTATTATTTAGAGCTTAACTTTAATAAGGCTAAGTAGCCCTTTTTAATACTTTTACTTTTAAGGTTTTTTTCTGTAGCTATTAATGTCCAACCGTTAAGTGTCTCCTCCTGACAGATGTAGACAAACAGTGACCCCAAATGTGGGTAAGATCAGTGAACCAGTTCACACATTACGAAATACAGTACCCACACACATATCAGAATGGCCTGTTAGTCATTTCTCAGTTCTATTTTTCACGAACTTTACAACTGATTTTGATCAGTCTCGTAGCATGTGAATGGGCAAAACGGTGTGTGCGTCAAAGAGACAGAAATACACAGCTTACCCATCCTTTTTACGTCGATGTCTGTTGTGCGCCTTTTGAGTACACGGCCATACTATGTACATGTGTGAATAATGTCATTTGACTTTGGAAGGCACAGCTGTCCGTACTCAGTACTATGACCAAAGCGCGTAACATCGATTCAGGCCAGGGGTCATGACCTAAGGAGTAGTATGTCTCCTATCATCGTCCTGAGTGCCAGCAGATAGTAATGCGGAAATATTGCCAGTGAGTGAATCAATTGTATGTGCTGCACGAACTGTGGTTTCCCATATTTTTTTATCATCTTCACAAGTATAGGGAGAGACAGAGAAAAGAGGTTAAAAATGTTCACTGTGCACACAGTGTCAAGCCAGAAAGAAAAAAAGATGGGTCCGCTTGAGATTTTATAAAGGTTTGAGATTTTTTCTTCGAAAACTAAACAATTAAAAGGAACAAACAAAAGAGGCTGAAGGGGGGCTGAAACATTGCGCAATATATGTTCCATCGGTGTTTACTTGAAGCCTTGTTTGTTGTGTGTTGGCACACCGAAAGACAGAAATTAGTGACCTAACTTGGCGTTGTATACTTTGCATCAAAGTGACATATGGATGGAAGCTTAAAGTGATTTCACTCGATTAAAAATCAAATCTGACACCCATATTCTTGACAATATACTCATGTTGTACAGCGTGATTAATGATGAACGTCTGAGAATGCTTGCTTGATATGCAAGCCCCAGATACTTGCGTATTTAAAGGGAACACTGGGGATAAAATGGACTGAAATGGAGGTAATAACGACCCTAACGAACGAACTTAGAGGACAATATCATATGGCGGTTTGAGCCTTAGTGTATGATGTGTGAACTCAAGTAATACACGCAGAAAAAAAACTATAATTGGTAAACACGTGGACGCTGTAATCCGAACACACTGTTTTGGAATCATGGAATGGAATGCTATGTGCAGCATACTGCCATCAATCGGTGATAAATATGAACACCGTACAATTGCGGTATTGAGAAATCGTGTCATAACTATGAGAACCTTACCACAAATAAGCCCTAATGTTGCTTGCTCGATGCGGCGCATGTTTACAGAGATCATTGGCGCGGAAGTTACTTATAAGCAAAAGATAATCACACCAATAAAAATACATAAACAGAACACACAAGCAGCCGTGTACAGAATATATTAACAAATATAAAACCGGATAATAAAATGTTTGAACCTTATCAAAATCCTGATAGCACTGTAGAAATGATTGTTGTGGATCACTGATTGAACAAGTGGAGGTTTGCGGGGTGTGACGGAGGGATGGTTGATGTGAGAGCAATCCTTGACTTGTAATTCCTTTGCTGTGTGAAGCTGTACAAGCTTCGGTGAGACCGCGTATCGCTGAGTTCGTATCACTGAGTCGAGGCACGATGTGTTGTGTCATTCCCGTTTCAAACTTCTAATAACGTGAACACGTGTAAGAGGATCCTGATGGCTTTTTGGTTTGACACTGTTCGTGACCAATGACAGTCCCAAACCATGAGCAAAACAATGAATGTGTGGAGGTAGGTGGGCGCGAGATAGCGCGGTGCAGACATTAGCTGTGTAGGACGTGCTGGACCTGTCAGCAGTGTGGGGCACATAATGAATGAACCCGGTTGTTTATCAAGGTCACGTTACCATCCGGAATATAGGGTAAGAGCCCACAAAATGTCAAAGCGCGTCGAGGTATCCGACTGGACGTGTCAACGCGGTTAGTAGTGTAGGCATGAGCAAAATAGGTCAAAAATGTGTCAGTTAAAAGTGTCCAGTCAAGAGAAGTCCTATAAGTACTCCCCCTCGGAGAACTTACTGGTAAACGTTCGCGAAAATTAGGCTTCGGTTGTAAGATGCAGGCAGTGTAGCGATTGTGCCAATGAACCCGTCTGCCCGAACGCGTCGTGCGTAGTGATGGTGTGGTCTTACCGCCTGCAGTTTTCGAGGATGCAGTGTTTGTGTAAAGCAATGTCTTGGGCAGGTCGTTAGCAGTAAATTTGGGGTCGTGTGTTTCGTCGAGTGGTTGTGAACGATCAATTGAGAACTTTTAAGTTCTGTTGAGAAATCGTATAACGAAATATTTATCTGCCGGAACATGACGAAAAAGGACCCATCTTAAGGTCGTTGTAAGGATTTCACAATGGATAAATACATATGAGCAGCTGGATAATTGTGGAGGAACATAGGGGTGATGCAGTATATTGAAGTTTCACCACGTAGTTTCTCAACTTCATTACTCAATTAACGTGATTGTAAGGGTCATTCGGGTTGGGAACGAAAAATTGCCCTGGAACACGCAGAGTGGTCCCCAAAACTAGTTCTGCAGGAGAATACTGGAACATTGTGCGGAGATCCAATAAAATGAGGGAAATATTTCGGACCAATCGTACTGCATTCATGAGCCATAATGGCAGTCATTAGATGTCAATGGACGCGTTTAACAAAGCCACTTCCCACTGAATGTTAAACAGTAGTACAAATATGTTTACAACCGAGAAGTTCTGTAAGATGTTGACATAATGTGGATTCAAATTGTGGACTTCGACTGGTGATAATTGTGGACGGCGATCCGAAATTTGAGACCCACCAACGTGTAACAAAAGCACGTGCAACAGTAGCGGCGGTAATATGTGTAGTGAGAGTTGCTTTAGGCCAACGGGTAAAGCGATCTACACAGGTGAGAATGTAAGAACCACCGTTGGATACAGGCAACTGGCCAACAAAAACGTGAATCGGGTGCAGCGGATTTTCCGAGAGTACAATGTGTATACCGAATTAGTTTAGAATGTTGACAGCCAGTGCACCTTTTTGCCAAACCTCTAATCTCTCTGTTTATTTTCAGCCATACAAGGCGATGAGCAATGAGCAATGTATTGTGACACGAATTCCTGGATATGACAAATTGCGCAAACCACTGAAAACTAGTCGTCGTATAACCTACAACGGTCGGGGGTATGGCAGGGAAATGTCACGATCAATACTACGGGGATAGGTATATAGTGGAACCGGTTGAATGCTTGGCGAAAAGAGGAACTGCAGTCAAGGCTGATGAATGTTGTTATTCTTTTCTTAACCCCGCTACTTCAGTGAAATCTACAGTAGATGATGTGTCGACTGAATCTACGTCTGGACGTGAGAGAGCGTCAACACCTGGAATGTGTCGAATATTGTTTGTGAATTAGGCAATATAATCAAGGTGGCGTGCTGCAACAGGTGAATACCTATCTGATATTGCTTTAAGGCCCCCCGTTAGGGGTTTATAATGTGTATAAACAGAAAATCGCCTGTCTTTCAAGAGGTATCGGAAGTGACGTATTGCCCTGTAGATTGCTGGCAATTCACGTCCAAGTGTTCTGTAACTTGAATTCGGCAGGTTATAGTTGTATGATGAAAGTCCTAGTGGCTGCTGGAATTTACTAACAGTTTGTTGTAAGGCTGCACCAACTGCTGTACTAGAAGCGTCAACACTGAGAGATAGCGGAGCGTTGGTTTGTAAATGAAACAACGTGAAATTTTCCTTGAGGAAAGCATTTACCTTCTCAAAAGCGGTGATAGCTTGGTTTTACGTGCCATATATGTTTGGATTACTATCTAGCAGGTTTGTCCGTTGCACTAATAACGATACAGCTTTAGAGATTAAACGGTGATAGAAAACTTACCATCCGTAAGAAACGTTCCAGTTGTCTGAATGAGACAGGAACAGAGAAACCTATCAGGGATTCAAGTCTGTTCGCAGCTGAAGTAATTTCGTGTTTATCGATGGGTGACCCATAAAATGTAATGAGTTGGAACCAGAAGTGAACGTTTGTGAACATTGATTATGACGTCATGATCTTGTAGTCGAGTAAATAGCAAGCGTAGGTGTTCAGTGTGTCCTTCTTGGGAGGCACTAGTAATTAAAATATCATCCATATAAGCAGATAAGCCAGAAATAACTCGGTTGATAGACTTTTGAAATGTTTGTAAGGCTTTGCGTAAAAATTCTAATATATCGAATGGATTAGTGATTGCAGTTTTACGGACATCATCAGAATGGCTCTGTATCTGGTGACAACCACGTGCAATGTCTATGTGCGAAGAAACTGTGCAACCCGTCACTTTCGGTTTTCATGTTCTATGCACTTGATATTCGCCTTTTTCCCTCACTTAGATCTAAATTCCTTAACGTCTCCCACTTCCATCCCCGATGAATTTTTTCATGGTAAGATATGCACTCTTTTTTTCGATAATCATCCAGGACCATTTATTTTGCAAACACTTCAATTCAAACCTCTCCAGGTCTACACCCTCTGGCACAAACTTGATAATTGTATGCACGGAAAAAAGACATTCAGTTCAACAAAACCGATTTGTGATGATAATCTTACGCAAGCGCCTTACAGCTCTGACTAAGTTATCAGACCCATCCGTACAAATATGTCCACAAGTTGTCAAGCTGAATGATTCGGAATTTTCAACATTCGATAAAAAGGAGACATATCAGTTAGGGAAGATAATTTACGTATTCTCCCGCAAACCCATTGGCGGCAGACTCGTAGTTCACCGGATAAATGTCTAGACTACCATTCTATTACGACCAACTACTGTTACACTTACTCAGTGGGTTTGGATTCCTGGTATTGCCGAGACCTCTCATGGTCAAAGTAGCTGTTCTTTACTGTGCTGGTGCTCATTGAGACTACCTGACTGCAAGCACCATTTATTTACAATACAGATGTCAACTGATTCACCATCTTTGAGCATTGTTATCTCTGTTAACTAGCATGCAGTAAACAAAGTGGTTTCCTGAAAAGAGCAGTAGTTTGTCTGTTGTAGCTTGATAGTATACGCGCATAACCTGTGTTAATCGGAGCACGTATTCACTGAACCAGTTGAACGTTCAGTTCGGCTGACATTATTCAGCGAGACGGTTAGCCAACTCATGAGGTGGTCGGGCAATTACATGTTTATACATTATAAGAACCACTCTTTTTCTGTAGGTAACAGTCAATGGATGTCGCGTGGCCCACTAAGAGATCGTGATCATCCATATCTCGGGTTTAAAACACTGTCTGATATGAAGACGTGCTTATTAATTATCAGCCCTTCTACTCTCCAAGATGTTAGTACAATTCTCCTCAAAAGTTCTTTCTATCTTTGGGCCAAATAGCAGATGCATCCGTGGTACTATCTGTCAACGTTCCACTCCTAAGTGAAATCGTGCAGTCGTGTAGACTCCGAGACTTCAATCAAAGTCGAGCTGCTACACCAGTCTATGCACTTTGCGAACTGGTGTTCGTCTTAACCAGTCGATGCCATCCAATCGTTGTGATATTCTAGTTAGCTCCATATACACAACGTTAACGTACGTCTGTGATACCGCAGTCGAATTCATCTGTGTGGGAAGACTGAGTCTAGAACTTACTGATTGTTATCGAGATTAATGCATAGAAAAAGGGCTAGATCGTAGTAAACCAATAAATGAACTTCGTTTTTTCCCCCTGTCCGTTCATGCTTATATCTCGCACTACGCCTATTCTTGCCATGCTGGTGAATTGGATTGAGTGTACTCAGTGTGTTGAGCTATTCGCGGTTATTCTGTGGCTTATTTTTCTGACGTAAAGATTCACTACAATGCTGGCGTATTTCTTCAGGAGATCGGAAGAGGACGACTATTTTACCGTTCGAATGACCCCATATTTCGTCGTCATGCATATTGGTGTGAAAATTTACCCAATCTATCCGTCCTTCCCCGGGAACCTAGGTTACACCTTACTGTTTATAAGCATATATCCATACACTCAGTAGGTGTCAGACACAAGTATATAGAAGACATGTCATATATGGATTGCGCGTATCTAAATGCTTGAGTATGACAGTATCAAAGGAAAATTACTCCCTCTTATCTGTCTACTTTATTTTAAGAATAATTGTATGCCCCCCTCATCAATACTATACCGCTACTCATATTTGAACGGACTATTCTATTATCATGCTACTCTGTGGTGAACGAATAAGTGGACAGGAGCAGATAAGATGAACCAGATGATACAGATTTAGCAAAAAAAAAGCATCTCGTCTACTGAAATAACCGTGCTAACTGAATACATCCTACCTCCATTGTGGCTAAACTAATTTTGTGTTGTTAGTAGACATTTAATTCTAGGTAATGATGCATTAGGTGATAGGTGTGCTGAATACTCCTCATTCCCCCAGTCACCATTTCTTCGGAGGCAATACAATTCAAACAAATTTTGACTAGTGGTCGACCAAAACCAAAATATGACCATAAGTTTGTATATAGAACGCGGACTGAAAATCCACAGTTTCGCCACCAGAACTTAAGTGGTAGAGTATGCATGTACGTGTTTAAGGATGACCGGTTCAACAACGGCACAGCCACTAACTGGTTGTACGGTGATGGTGATGCAGTATATGTATGAGCTGTCCTCCGGTCATTTTGAAGGGATGAGCTGATCTTTACCGGTCACTCCCTGAATAGTTTGAACCAAAGGACATATTGTAGGTACGTTTACGCCGATTCAGAGAAGGTTTTAATGCGATAATGATCTGATTGAAAGACAGTCACTCGCGAGTGTTCAAACTCTATTATAA
>LOND01020325.1:0-10603 GCA_014220965.1 Paragonimus kellicotti
TATTTCAATCTCCACATTAACACCACTTATCCACAGTTGACGATCTGTAGATACCTTGCCTAAAATTTCGATGTTTAAATTTACCAAAAATATTCAAAATAAGAGGTTTGCGCCAAAATGTAGGTTTTCGCTTTGGAACGACCATCAAGCCCAATTCCTGCGAAAGCCATTGCTGCCGAAAAAGGCTGTTCCACTGCTTAGTTACTCCGTTGAAATAAATCTGTTGCCTAAGGAAGTTCCACGAACGAAGCATGCGACGCTTCCTAACATTTTCTCGGCGGCCTAGATCATGCGATTATGATGAATGCCCAAGAAGACCCACACTAAAGAAAAAGTGTATCAGAAAAACAAATAACCCCGAGTCGTCCAAAGCCCTCCGATGTGATGCAGACTGTAAGCAACCCTTTTCGTACGATTAACTTTGCCTGCCCGCACGGCAGCATAACTTTCACGGAGTGTTTGCATTCGCAGCTGTTTTGATAAACACTGTGGGATCCCCTGCCACTCTCGATTACCGTTGTTGGCATCACGGTGGCATCAACAAACAGCTCCCGACTGGCTTGCATGTGCGCCGAGAGGCAATCTACTGCCCATGGCACCAGTTTTCTCGCGATCGTGTTCAGTTCTGGATGATCGGAGATTGGACGGAAGCCGCGGCAGTCTGTTGCCAGCTTAACCTGCCTGTTGTTCATAATGTGTTGGAAAACACTGCCGACTCGCTCAGCGGCTTTCCATAGGCGAATGCGACCGTCGAAGTCGTGCCGCTTGATGGATCGGTGCGTTGCCTCAACGAAATTGTTGTCGCGGATTCCAAACGTGGGAGACGTCGGAGAGTGGCTGTTACACCACTTGCTTGCACGCGGAATCAGCCGCTGTTGTACGTACCTGAAGAACGTTGGGTCCACTTGCTGGATTTCGTGCAGCGAGGCTGAGAATACCGCCGCACTCCTGGTGTGCATAGCCCTGTAGAAGTGTTGCAGGGAGCAGTGGGATGCGGACGCTATTAAAATGATCGAAGTGAAAACGGTGAGACTTACCCGTTGGTTTACGTTTTTCAGAAGGTGTACTCGGCACAATAATTGCCGTACTAGCGGCAGCTCCTGAGTAATCGCCGCTTGAGTGGCGGCGCTATCGTCCATGATCATTGTCCTAGTGTTTACAGGACCCGCGTATTGGATGAAGATGCGGAGGAACTGGGCGATGGCTTCGGTCGTCTCGTTCGCCAGCCATCCGAAGCAGATCGGCAGTCCCATCCCGCATGCGTCGACCACCACTAGGACGAACAGGTAATACCTGTCCGAACAGCTTCGGTATGTAGCGTCTATCCCCATCACTTCGGGGTAGCGTTGGTACATAATTCGTTGTTCGGCGGTCATGACGAAGAATTGGGTAATGCGGTTTTCCGTATCCAGAACACAGCGAGCGTGCCCTGATTCGGAGAGTTTGCTGGCAAGTTCTAGTAGGTATGACGGATATCTTCTGTGCCCACAATTCACAGTTATATTTCTTAATTCATTTTGTACATTTTTGTATATACCGTTTTGTTAACCTCATCTGTACACTTGTTTGAAATCATCAACTCACTTTTGAATTGAATCGTCAACACGAATAAACGGGAGTTACCGCGCACCGTCTCTGCCTTCTCCATTTGTGCGGATTTCGAGCTGGTAAAGCAGTTGCACGTTGAAATATTTTAGCTCCGCGTGTTGGCTAATCCGTCGACGCTCAACGTTCGTCATCCCACGCCGCGTGTGGAATTATCCGTCGGTCGTTTTCCGAACTTCACCCCTGGCGCTCTTTCCCTCTTGTGGTGGTCTATTCAACTCAGCGGACCTCGACTTATCAGTGAGTCGTTCCTTTTACCGATACGTCTTCTGTTTTGTTTGTACGCTTACCTTTGGAGCCTATCCATTACCGTTACAACCCTTCTTGGTGTTATCATATCTTTAGTCATTTTTTCATTTGATTGATTAGTCCACTACAATAAAAACTCTTCGGCTTATCTCGTCCTCGTCGGATGTCGTGGTGCGTATGCGATAGCACGCTCCGGTGACCTGTTGAAATTGACGGAAGTCGACCTCGAACAGGTCGAATGACTCGAACAGTTTTGGGTCCGTACTCGACCCAAAATATCGCTGGAAAGTACCGGTCAGATCAACTGAAAACGACATCGAACGAGCTTCGAGAAAAGCGACGTGTACGGCATCGCGTGTGTATTTATGGCGAATTGGTGACCAAATTGTCCAATGATGTAGCCAGTTTTCACCTACTACTCCATTGGTTTGATTTACACGTCAATTTTATTGGCTACAATTGTTCTCAATTTCATTGGTGGGCTTGGAGGCAGCGTGGAATGAGTTATATGGTACAAAATTGGCTAATTTGGGGGAGACGGTTCCCTTTCATACACGGGAAAAAATAATTTGAACGGCCGAGTTTTCTGATTGGTTGATAGATAAATCCGTTCTCAAATAAGCGTACCTATAAACAGCTCATAATTGTAAATTATTCGATATAGTGGTGTAGTTATTTGCATAGAAAGAGAAGAAATAAATGTACCGATTTGTATAACGATAATTACACGTATATCTATATTTATATGCACATATCTAGTTATGTGGATTTATAGATAGATATGTATATTTTTACCTGACCATATATATGTATGTATTTCATGTATTTTAATATTTATCCGTACATGTATATGGTTGCTTAGCGCGCAAACGTCTGTGCGTCCCTGAATGTACTTTCAGGACACGTGTCACTGAAATAAGTGCGAACACTTTTGCGAAACAAGGTAGAATGTGTGGTATTTTATATATTTCTTAGCAAGTTTATTTGTACCATTTTACTCGAACGTGATGTAACTTTCATTTCATTAAATTTTCCAAAAATTTTGTATGAAAGTAGACCGACTTTCCCGATTTGGGAGAGCGTGAACCGACTTGTGTGGTACAATAACCTAACATGGCTGCTTCGGATTTCAAGTCAAAACAACCTCCGAAGTGTATATCTTCTCTCTAACTCCATTGGGCAGCTTCTGTTACCTAGTTCCGAATGCAGTGATCAGTACGATTCCGACATTCTGCTAGCCTTTTGCGGGACCCCGGTGTGTTGGGACGAATAACTGAAGCAACAATGCTACAAGGCAAGTACGATAACTTACAGAAGCTGTCCACGATAGCTTACACCACACTAAATTCCTTGTGTATGGTGAGAAGTTGTCCTCTTCATTAACAGAAATTCCACGAAATTCGGTTCCTCCAGATGTGCTAAAAAGAGGTTGCCATGGTTAGCCCACGCTAACCACGACCGCGTGAAAGTAGAAGGTGAAACGCGCGAGGACAGTGTGTATTGATTCAATCAATGGACAAGTAGTTTATATGTAAAATGAACGTAATGGGTGTGAAGAACAGTGGGCAACAAGACGATCAATGAGTACAACGGAATCTGACCCTCTCCGTTCTCAACTTCTCCGGTTTCAATCCCCACTGCTTCACTCACTGAAGTCGTAAGCCAATGTAGTCCATCTTTCACTTCATTGCTGCACTTTTCACCGTGCCCTGTTTTTAGTAATGTTCGTTGCCGAGTAACACGCTCATTAATTTTTGCTTGCTTGCTGACGAAGACCGTGGGCGTTCCAGTATATTCTCTGGTATATGGCTACTCAAAACCGAAAATCTCAGCCATCAAAGATGGAGACCGTTTGATCATCAAGTGTAATAAATCTGTGAACTCTACCCACGGGGACTATGTTGGTACAGTTGCTAACGATGGGCTCACGGTATGCGATCCCCCAGTCGCAGTTGCGCTTCCTAAAACGTTACCACATGGCACTGTTGATTATCTCGTTTTTTCCCGCAATGAATGCACGGAGGGATCTAACGTACTCTCATCTGAAGAACGTCTGAATAATGATGCCACTCACGCTTCCAGCCGTCCTGTTACAAAGTGTGAAGCCCAATCAAAAACCACACACTTGATGAATAAGGTCTGTTATCTGACACGTAGTCCACTAAATCTCGTCACAACGATTCCTAGGCTTTCGCTCTTGCGTGAGAGCATAACGGCTGCAATCGGAACCCCTCAGGTTCGTCAGCTAACTAAAGAAACCGAGGTGATTACATCCTTCAGTGTTGATCACAATCATCCCTGTAGCGTTGCTGAGGTTTCCAGTGTTAATCAGAGCGTATGGGAGACAAGTAGCAGCAAAATAGCTGGTAGAGCTGAACCTCCTGATGTTAAAAGCCCGCTCGCTACGGGATCATCAAAGTAATTGAGGAAGACAAAGCAAGCGATAATAGGAGCCGCTTTAGAGAGGCTGAGGTTTAGTTGTCACTGGCGAAGGCTCAAAGCCCTCCGACAACTTATACATACAGTGCAATTGTTTCTAACTTTTGAGGATCGTTGGCGATATCATTGGTTGAGCGTAAACACCATGACGCCAATTATGGTCCGAAATATGTGTCGTAACAAGATTGGAGGATTGCTGCAAGTCAGCTAGACTCCAACGGCTTTCGCGGTCTAAGTCGGCTGCTCTAACGCAGTTTTCCCGCCTACAAAGAGTGACCCTCGAAAACAATCAGCACAGTGAGATAACGCTCACGAGAGCAAACCTACTTCAAGGTTCTAGTATGACGCACGTACGTTCAAGGCCAGAGTTTGCATACCCATAAAGAATCAGAAGGGCGTTGGAAAATCCCCTTAACAACTCCGACCGAAGTCTAATCATACATGGAGTGCCAGAGTCGTCCACTTCGACATCGTCGCCAGATGATGACCTCTCCCAATGGCGATTTTTCAGCGATAAGCTTCTCCTAAGAGAAATTGTCTCTACTGGAGTAACGAGAATTTCCAGACCTAGCCACCTCACCCACCTAGACGCACCAAAACTGCTGAGAGTTGAATTTCTCACGGCTGACATGTCCAATATGGTTCTGAACGCATGGCACTGTCACCAGTCGAACGTGCCTGGAGATATTCAGGTTCACAGAACGCTCCCTAGAGAAACTGAGGCAACTTAGAAGATCGTCACTTTCAATTCCAACCCTCGAACCGATAGTTAGCGTCTCAGCAGATAGTGACCTCCCTGAACAAGTTCTCTGAGAAAAACTTGCTGTCGTCGACTCCTTGCGAGTCGGCCTCAGTCCATATGTAATTAAACCTTCAGCAGCTCCAACAGTAGTCACCCGTCCACAGGTCACGATACCAAACAGTCGGATGGTAACATCTGGAACATTTGTAATTAACCAAAGTGACTGGAGCTGCATGTACACTAACATTTCAAGCTTGGCGAATAAGCTTCCGGAGCTGAGGTTGCTCTGCTTGGAAAAGAAATGTGATATTGTGGCACCTTCAGAGATGTGGCTCCAGCCAGGTATAAAGGACGTAGAAGTGAGCCCACCGAACATAAATCTTTTCAGGAAGGACAGGATCGATGAATTGGATGGTAAGGTAGCACTTACCCGCCTAATCATATCGACCACGTTTCCTCTAGTACCAGAGTCCATTTGGGATACGCATTCGTCTTTTTTCTAACAAATCCCTAAGCTTACCCCTTATATACCGCCCGCCCGCAAGTGGCAGTGTATGACAGCAACCTATTTGTTGCTTCACAGTCATCAAGTTGGCTTCAGGTGGTATTTTAATACTAGGCGGGTTTAATCACCCGGATATTGATTTCAAAGCTCTGAACGTGCACTCCGGTCGGACTCTTCTGCAGCATTGTTTTTAGAAACGACCACTGAGTCAGGGGTATTGGAATATGTAATAGGTCCCACCCGGTGGCGCCAGAGTTTTCCATCCTATAGTTTGGACCTAGTTTTCACTAACGAGCCTAGTTCGGTGGAGAACCTCAGCATTGAAATCCCTGTTAGTTGCAGTGATCACGCTATGATTTTGTCCCGGTTTATTTATTCCTGCTGTAGTATTATGCAAATAATTTAAGAGGGATAACGTAAGTATGAACGACTGCTTTCTAACTGCCATTCAGGATTTACCACCTTCTCCCTCCGTGGAAGTATTCTGGCTCGACATTAAGGTCACTATTGATACGGCGACCAATTTATTCTTTCCGTTAGGAAACACTGAAAATGATAAGCCATCCCATGGCATTCGTAGATATACAAGAAAACGTACTTGCAATTCAAGCTAATCCAGACCTAAGAAGCTTACAGTCAATATACGTTTATAAGAAACAAGTGTAACAGGGCTGTTTCCAGTGGCAACTTGCATTGCATTTCTTTGCGGTAGTTCATTTAAGACAAAACCTCAAGTGGTTTTACGAACAATCGTCTAAAAATAGCCTCAGTGAAACCAGGTATTCCCAGTCCGTTTGCAGACTCTGACCCGCCTAACAGCAGCATGGAGGCAGCGAAAGTCATTGCTGATACACTTGAGAAAATGTTCCTGGGAAACGCCGCTGAAGCCATCTTGTCGGTCGATTGCGGAACACCTACGTCTAACGTTCTGTCTGCCCTTAACAGCGTACAATTTACTGCTATTCTTGCTAAGCCTGAAAAGTTGAATCATTAAGAGTTTCAGAGTTTTTACAACATACCACAAAGATTGCTAAATATATTGAGCCGATAGCATAGCTGCAGTCCTGAGTTTGACTGCTTCAGTTCTTTGAGGAGGTAAACTACCGCTGGAACAATGTGAAGAAATGCCACCCCATAAGGGCGGTGCAATTAACGTAGCACCCAACTACAAATCCATTTCTCTTCTCAATCTCTGTTCAAAAGTAATGGAAGGCGTTATCGATGACGACGTCCGACAAAACCTCTGCTTACACAGAATGATAACCCTTCAACAGCACAGTTCTAGACAGGGCTACTTCTTGCGTTACCAACCTAGTAACTACTCGAGCGGTGAACTGAAACAGTCGATTTTGGGGACCGAGTGGACATTAACCCGCTGGGCTTCTTGAAAGCCACCGACAATGTAGACCATGACTTATTGCTTTCAAAACTGTAATGTTACGAAATTGGAAAGAAACTGCTACGGCGGTTGGAAGCTTATCTGTGTGGACATATCTTCTCTGTCCGATTTAATGGCACCTACTCAGCATTCCGGAAAGCCCCGTGTGGGGTGCTGCAAGGATCAGTCTTAGGACCGTTGCTGTTCACCCTTTGTATCAGTGAAATACCGTCGCTTTCAGCTTCAATCGTTCTGCTTTTCGCAGAGGATAAAGTTATGGAGAGTCATTCGTGAAATCTCCGATCAATCCAACCTACAATCGCATCTCGATACGTTGCGCAACTGGTGTAGGTTAAACAAAATACACGCTGAATGCGGTGAAGTGTAAAGTCTCGAGGCTCCATCATAACAGTGCGACCTCGTATCACCTTGATAATGTGGAACTTTATGTATCTGAACAAGAGAAAGACTTAGGGTCGATTGTCACTCAGGATCTAAGTCTCTCCGTTAACTGCAAGATGATGGCACGCAAGGCTACTAATGTCTCTAAATTCGTCAACCGTAGCCTAGGATGCCTAACCCCGACGGACTTCGTTCCCATCTATCCGATTATAGTTCGCTCGTTACTGGGAGTAAATATTCAAGCCTGTTCCCTTCATCTCCTTAAGAATGTTTTATTGCTTGAACAAGTTCAGTGAAGGGTTAGAAAGTGAGTTATCAGAGAAGACTTCAAAGTTTTGAAAAATGGGAGGAGGTACCATACTAGCCTACAAAATGTTAACCGACTCCAATCACCCTTGCTCATCCATCCTACTCAGAACTGAACATGCAAGTTCAAGAGGGAATAGTTTCAGTCTTAAGCGTCAACGCTACCGTTTGCTTTGCCGGCGTCATTCGTTTGCACTCCGAGTGGTCCCCTTCTGGAACAACCTGTCAGAAGAGGTCGTCTCAGCCCCGACCTTGACGTATTAAGATGAGATTGGACAAATATCTCAGGGTAACCTCAGATATTTTCAGTCCGCCTGCAGTGACACAATTTTTGATAGGAAGAGTAATCGGTGTAGGCCTATGGCTGGCATGTTGTGGTGTGTATGTTTTATATACTGTGCCTGATGAGTGTCTGTCTGTGTGTCCTGTTGCATGTCCTGTGGGCAAGTGCATGTGTTGTGCGCGCTTGCGATTGTCCTGATGTAGACAACTGGATCCTTGCACCACCATTTTCTTTTTGCATCTATTCACTTATCAGTTGTATGCTCATGCCCCTGTTCAACGCCATTGTGTCGACCCTCCTCAACTCGAGATTGTCCCCTACCAAAGTCTTCGTACCGTGCCGCCCAGAAGCTGATCAGTACCAAGTTGGAGACTTTTCTGGATCTGCGGAAACCCGTGAAACCCATGAAAACTGAGGGCTTCAAAGGTGTCTCTCAAGATCATAGCGTGGGTTGACGAATCGTTGGGCGGTAGAAGCTTCTATGTGCAATTTGAGGAAGCCAAGTGTAGTGTTGTGACTGCTGGCAGCAGAGACCGGTAGAAGTCGGTCTTAGACCCCTTGCTCTTCTCGATTTAGTTAAGGGCCCGATGCGATTATCAAAGTGCCCGTGCTACATGTTAGCGGATGATGTGAAGTTGGTAGGGTGTTCAAAGGAAAGCTTCGTACGGAAGGACCTCGGTCAACTATATCGATGGACTGCTCAGTGGGGGCTACCATTCACTGTTGCCAGCTTTAAACAGCTGCTTGGGGATGAAGTAGAAGGAACCAGTACACACATCGCGGAACATAGTACAGTTATGAACGTCGAACGGGTTATCGAAGTAAGGGATCTGGGGATGCAAAAAATTTCGAACTTCAGGGCATCCACCCAATGTATGGTGGCAGCTTAAAACGCCAACCGAGCGATGTGTCAACCGGAGAAAATGGTGTTTTCAAGAAAACTTCATGTTCTACTGCTTGTATACGAAATGTACGTGCGGCCGCACCGAGGGTACTGCATCCAGGCATGGTCGTCATACCTAGCGATTGATAAGCGGATACTGGAGGACGTCCAATGCATGTTCATGAGATTGTCCGTGAAACTCAGGGTGAATGAACTACCTAGACCGACCCAAATGCCTTAACCCTTTCTCACTCGGGCGAAAACGTAGGGGAGATGATCTCAAAGAGACTTTCTAGCTCCTGAGGGGATTATTTGATACAGAATTACATCTGCCCGTTCCCATTAGTAACTCAGCGCCCAGGAGGATATAATTCTCGGGTCGAGACTGAGGCTTGAACTCATTTTTCATGTACAGTGGTAAATGCATGGGATGAGCTGCCATCGAAAGTGGTATCAATCATTATCGTGATCGATTTCCAACATTAACTTGATCGATGTTGGCTGTTAGTGTTATCGAATCAAACGTGAAAGGCGTATCCATGCAGGTGATATGATGTATAGTTATGTTCTCCATTGCCACCTGAGCACCATTTCTTGTCTTTCACAGTCATTTTGTTGTTCATATTATTGTTATATGGCGTCTTTTCGCACAAATGACCTCTAGAAGAATTAACAATCCATCTGCTTCTCAGTCTGTTTGCTTCTTTTCTGTCTGTGTTCCATTAGAATTCCGTATTTCAGGGGCCCTAACTACTCGATCCTGTGGTCATGAGTCGGGAAGCTGGCTACGGTGTAGCAGCAATAGCAATGATCCTGCTTACCGGTCGATTAGGTTGCCATGTCAGTTGACGGCGTTCGCAATAGCACGTCACTCCGTGTCGGTTCTTCCTAACGAAAATGAAGTGAAGTTGTCTTCTACTTTTGCAGTATCTTTAAGGTCCAAAAGTGCACTTGCGCCAGTTCTGTGAACCAGGCTAGAGATAACTACTTGTCATACGTTCAAACATCGCCGGAACTATTCGTTTTCCTTCCAGACCCTACCACATTCTTTTAGTTGGATGCCTGTTTGGACTGTATCTCGATTACATTTCAGGGAAAGCATTTTTTAGGATGCCTTTCCTGGTCAAAGGTCGAGCGCATACCCACTTGTCCACTGCAATGTGATTTAAGCCCACGCACTTCATCATCATCATAGACAACAATACGTCAGTGATTCACACTGATAGTTGACTCTCACACGCATCTACTGGTACAGCGTAACTATCTGATGGGGGATCTGTGGGGAAGTTACTAGACATCGAGTCTGTGATGGGTTAAAAATCAAACTCGGTTAAGACAGTGGAAAAGAGGTCGACAGTAGCACACTTTCGCCTATCTGCAATGCAGTATGCAGCACTAAGTTTATACTACATGACGGTCGATCCAATGCGGAATTAATGACGTTGTGAGTATCCTTACTTGCCTCTGCATTGCCTCTGGAGTTCTGCAGTTTCATCAGACGAAAGTGAGCTGTGTTTCACTTTCCTCATCTCACTTAAACTATCAAAATCTTGCTCTGTATCCAAAATGTTCATTTATCTCTTAACCTAGAGTCCGTAGTGCCTGACCCTGGCTGATGGGTCCGTCAGGACTTACCAGTGCCGAAGCTGAATCTGCTGATATGTTTGATAACTACTATGACAGCAGTGGACATGGTCCAAACCGTCACCATTTCTGACGTTACATGCACGGTAGACACGACGGCGCTGGCTGTACTAGTCAAGCTGCGTAAACTCGAGGAGAACTGTTTCGATCTCCTGTATTATTTGGAG
>LOND01020328.1:0-13197 GCA_014220965.1 Paragonimus kellicotti
GAAGGAAAATACTCGAATTTCACATACCAGCTGGATCTTTCAAATTGGTCACCACGTCTCACAGCAGTAGGTCTGTATGAGGAATCTTGAACTATCGGGGAATTCAGTCTACTCCAATGTATCTAAAAGCGAGATGAGTATGCTAAGAACTACGTGTCTCGGCCTCCTCAGCGTTTACCCGGTTGAATGGATAAAGAAACCATGGCTTCTAACATCAAAAATAAAAAAACCAATCCGCACGAACGCAAAACGTCGTGAGAGAAGCCTACCGGTTAGGAAAACCGAAGAACCAACAAATAAATTTAAGCGTGAAAGTGCGATGCACTTCCTTACAGAGAGTTTCCTGGACGATTCTGGAAATTGGTATTCCACCCTAAACAAGACAATCAAGTTGACATTACTTTTCAGCAGTCGACAGGAATGTGAGCAAGCATTTTATTATAGAACTACTGGTAGAATGAAGTGGAATGTGCCCAAGCTAGGTGATCTGAGACCATGTCATAACAGCATATCCGGTTCGTTGTGCTTTCCTTGAAACGCACAATCTAAACACGGTTAATTGGAACACTGTTAGTTGCAACAACATCAAATCTAACCAAACTCACATTGACTGCATTTGTCCGATACATGATGTATACACTGTGCTCAGTGACACCCAGGATACAAGCGTACGCAATGTGTCATACTGGACGTTGTTTGGGATGCGAAATGAAGAACATCATTCAGTTGTGACGAGAACGGTTGTCCTGAGCACGAACACAGTTTCATTAATATGTACACCCAGTCGTTCGTCATTCGTTCTCGTGTTGGTTGTCACGTTGTCAGTATGTGTTTGTACGCAGCTGGTATTATGACAACGAGCTGGCTGTGTTGCGAGATGGTCGCCACATTTCAAATCCTCATACTGGGAAATTCCAGGATGAAAGTTAAATGCAATCTAATGTTCGGTTTGTTTGTTCCGGTGGTCATGATCATCGTCCCTTCGTTACTTGTTGATCGCAACGCATTTGGTGGGGACCTACTCTGCTTACCAGCGCGAGAATCCTTCCTGTTCCACATTTTCGTTGGTACCATGGCAGCAAATGTATTGATCGGCTTGGTCGTTCGTCTGCTGGTTGAGTGTAATATTGAAACGCCTGCATATCTGGGACCATTGATGATAGAAAAATTGCTGTGAGTTCAGTGTTTTACAAGTTGTTGAATGCTGGCTATTAGCATTTGTCCTCATCATCGGATAACATGTTTGAGCTCATTACGACTTTGCAATTGTGACTTCACGATAAAGATTTACGCTTTCGGACCAGTATCGTGTGTTAACTGAATAAAACTAAAACCTATTCTGCGTTCGCATTAACTGCCCTGCAGTGGGGGGGGGGTGGGGGGGGGGGGGGGGCATGGGTGGGGGTGGGGATGGGGGCGGGTTTGCGGGAGGGTGAGGGGGGGGGGGGGGGGTGGGGGGGGGTGTGGTTGTTCCATGTTCAGGACTTTCTTAGTAGGCAAATCTTTCATATTTGGTTGCACATTTGCTAACTGAATTGGACTGAGAGTGATAAACACGGATCCATCAAAGTATAATGGAGTTAATTTGGCTGGTCATCTGGATTTTTTATAAGAACAGCTCAGTTATGCACAGTGTGTCGGGTTTGTGTTTGAATTACTAGTAAAGGCTTGTGAGCTCAAATCTGCAAAATCAATCACTGATAGCATCTAATCAGGATATAGTGCTCACTTATGACGCAGTCAGTCTATGTGATTGACAGAGTGTGTTTCACAATACAGTTCCACACTCGTTGAATTGCTTCATTGGTTCCACTGATCAGTCCGCGTAAGTGTTTTTGTTTTTATGTCAAAATCCTGGGATTTGAAAGCATGCACCAAGAGGATCCAAATCGAGTAGAGACCTCATGTTCTCAAGTGATCGTTATTATTAGTAACCCGCATAGACTCACTAAACAGAGGCTTTTTTCCTTAAACTTTACTTCATACACCACGGTGCACACTAATTCAAAAATTTAATGTGTGTGGTTCATTTCGATGGCCAAGGGTAGGATAGTCAATCACTAATTTCATCTCATATCTTCTAGCAAGAAATTTTGAAGTGCTATGGAATTCATTTTTGTTTCATGCCTACTCCGCTTGTAACGAGTGGATACATACACAGGCATGAACGTCGCGTCACGTTTCCCGGAGCAAATGCTAAGATCCGACTAACCTCAACAACTTGTTAATAATCCAAATGAGATTCTTTGCGTTAGGTATATACGTGAATCTCGGTTACACCATGCCAATTGCAAGATATTAGCGGTACAGACTTAGCCCAGACGAAAACTCACTGTTCTGGCAAACGTAGAGTTGGTAAAAGACTTTGACACGACATAACTTCACAAGTCCGCATTAATGAACGAAGTTGATTCGGCTGAAATGTCCATTGTCGTTCCCATATGTAGTATAAAAACAAACAAACAACTAACGTTTTTTTTGTTGACTCCGTGACGGTATCGATAAGGGTAATTTTAGAAAAGTAGGATAGCTGGCTGGGCTCATTGCCGTTCGAACATGGAAAACCGCTACTATTGATTATACTGCGAATGTAGACTAGCATATTAAAGGGATGTTTTTGTGTGCTTGTTGGAGTTAATGCTTATGCCACTCATCTTAACGTAGCCACAGTTGGATGGACCTATTTCCGATTTCAGTGTTCCACGTCTCGCATCGTAATGATACCCATCCATGCTTTTTGTATGTGGGCCAGCCTCTTGGTGTGCTTGCACACTGACCAACTCATGATGTCAATGGCTCACCGGTCAACATGGTTGCCTGATGAAAACGTGGTCGGAGCTCAGATCTCGAGCGTGGCATTGATATAGACAACTGACAATCATTAACTAAAGTGAGACCCCAAACTGAGTGCTTTTTCAAAAATGCGGCTAGCCGAAATGTCTATCGAAATGCAACGGACGCGATCAATTTTGAACGCTGTTCAGTTTATATGAAATAAAATAGTCCCTCACTGGCTACCAATCACAAGTAATCCTCAAAACATTCTACCTACTTGATAATTGTGAGTAGGGTAATATCTGTTCCGAATAATTCGATGTGTTCAGCAATTCGAACAAACATCTCGGGTATATCAGAAGTAATAGGTAGCTTGGTGAACAGTCAGTCTGTGATTGTTCTTTCTTGTGGTTGAGTCCAACAGTTGAGCACATCAGCTGTAAACGGAGCATATTCCAGGGGAACATTTCCTTGATTGAGGTTGATTTATTGTGAAGTCTACTCGACGTGAGGTGAGTAAATCAATTCCAGGCCTGCACAATAGCTCAGCTTGGACGGTTTTCAATACACTGAGGTACAACAGACCTCATGAACGAATGTGTCATGTTGTAGCAGCATTTCGAAATTTGCTGTGTCAAACAGACCATCAGCATGTTATGGTAAAGTATTACGTGTCTGAGACAAATTATAAGAACCACACAAGGCAACACGACAAGGGTTTCCGCCATAGTGTGGCATACTATTGAAGATCGTTGGTACGAAATTTAGGAGCATAAGTTAACACAGCTCAGTGATATGGGCATCGCAATAAGATTGCTATCTTGCTGCAGTATGGCAAAACACGGGCTTTGATTTTGGCATAATGACTAGGTCATCGTAGGGACTAAACAATAAGGAGTTAGATATAAGGTCACTCGAGTTGCTGAACAACATTATGATGAACGTTTCTTCCGGGCTCATTGTCAAATTACTCAAAACAAAGCATTGAAAAATGCCTCGTCACAGGTTACTGTTGCAAGAAGCGCTGATTAGTAGTCAGGTATGATTTGCGGAAGGGACTTCCATTCATATTCCAAATGATTCACTTGAACCGATAAGTCCACGTGCTCAGTTGCGAAAACGAAATCTCTAATATCTTCTGTGCACTTGGGGTTGCAACCTGTTATTGCTGAGGAACATCGCTCACACGGTCCAATAAACTTCGGATGTGATTTATCCAGATGCGAGTCAATTTATAGTCTATGACTGTGAGGTGAGATGATTGGTCGCGAACGGATCCGTGTAGCATGTTGATTCCCTCTGATGTCAATGTTCAAACAAGTTGATTTTCATTCCATTAATCTGCCCTTGCGCTACAACTTTGAACGTTGCATCCAATTCAATCCCGGCATATGACTTCGAACGACTGGTTTCTCAACTGAAGTAACGAATCCAAAAATTTCATGCCCCAATCAGTTGTTCTTTAGACAGACGTGTTCGTCATTCGGACGTCTTTCTGTTAGGAGCACAGTATTCGAGAATGTGCGAAATCGCGCTGTGCGAAATACATCATGATAGATAGAAGTCACCAGTGAGAAACGTCATTCAAATCGAAAGAGTTTTCATGTAATTCAACTGATTCTCGGTAGAACCATACTATCCTCACCGTCTCCATGCGCCAACGATGTGGAGCATACATTTCAATGTGCTAAACAAATGGATTGAAACTACGGTACAATTTTCCATTAAAGGAACGCTACGGCGAATACTCAATGTATTTCCATTGGGAATATGCTTCGTAAATTAGGAGGCACTAGTCCGTTCTGTAGAAACACTTTGCAAATATTGAACATCACCCACCCATCCAGTCGGTCCCTCTCGCATTGGCGCACTAGATTCGAGTTTCGCTCTCATTAGAGCTCGTCAGTAGTGCATATCCTTACCAAGACCGGGACTAGAACTCCGGCCATGCTTTCATGAGGCAACCGTGTTTACCACTGCGCCATTGACCTCACATTAGGCACGACCAAATTATCATATGTAAACGCTCGACCACATTCGCTTGTCGGTGAAGATGAGATCCCCGATCGGGTTCAACTCCCCTAAGTGTATATGACAACCAAAATCTTCTACTACTCATCAGAAATACTTTAGTCACAGTTAAGCGAACTAAGCAGATACAAATTTCGTGAAGCCCAGTAGAACACGACCAGTGACGTGTAAGCATAAATTTGACAGAATAATTGCGCCTGCAGAACTAGGAAACTGACATATGGTTCACACGCATGTTGCACCTCACAAGTCAGTCTTTGAGGTGGGAGTAACGACGTAATCTGAGAGAATCTAAATCTGTGATTGTTCGTTCAAACAGTTCTAGGCAAGTTTCAGCACCTGAACGAAGATGTACGACGTAAGTGGTTGACAAACAGATGCGATTGAACGTTTGTGAAGCCAGTTAACAGGCTGAGCCAGCGACTGCAGCGAGAGTAGACAGAATGACCAGGTCAGTCGTGTCGAGATTTCGGGTAACGTGTTTATTATGGAGAGGATTTCGAAGTTCGGGAGTGAAATATCCAGGTCCTTCTGAGGTTGGCCGTGTGTCCTGACAACATATATGCATCAACAGAGATCGCGCCTATATCATGGAAACCGTTGCACTCCGGGACCACTGATTACTTGAGAGTTAGTCAAGAGGGAGGATGCGCAATGTACTACGGAAGCCAAACCATGTTACATACAGATTCCTCAATACGTACTATAACTACGTTACGTGAAGTAAATCGAAAATATGAACGATCCTTCCATTCACATGCAAACCAACTATGAATCACAGGGCAATGAACTAATGGAAACAAAAGTGAAATTTGAAACTCGGATAATAACTGGTAATCAAGTTCGACGTCCATTTGATTCGGACGCAAACCACTCGTCAGTAGTTCATTGGACTTATGTTTCGCAAATTCAAGGTGTATGTCAGGAAGACATCCACAGCACCGCCACCGCGTGTCTGACGTGGAGCTGACAATTCTGCCTTCATAGTTGTGCACCACAAAATAATTACAATGATCATTCTACTTTCTCTTTTTTATAGGGCACATTTCTAGCCATCACGCTTGGTGTTATCAACAAACAACTCCTTGTCAAATGCTCCAAAGCATTACACAGGAAAAACGAGTGAATCCCAGTCAATACTGTTACCAACCAACCCTCTCTCGTTTCGCTATTTGTTGTGAATCGAAAGTAACACCGAACATTTTAAATGTCATGTCCATACGATTCCTATTCGTCATTGTTGCTGCTGCCCATTCTAATTCATTTACATAAATGTTGCAAGATTCGTTCGCACCTTGTATTGTTAGCTTACCGTTGGGATCTACACGGGAGGTGGAAATGCGTGATACCCCATTTGTACGCAATTTGTGTGGCTGACATATGCAGTTGCAAAGCGACATGCACTAGAATGTAATCATACAAAATCAAGCAACATGTTGTTCATAATTTAGTATAGACGCCCCAATGACGGACTCCATTTCACTGTCTGAGTCAAACGCTGTGTGATCGTTACCATTCTCATCATCAATGTCATCTTGATCCTCATCATCTTCATCGATCCACTACCATCATGGGTAGATCACCACCCATCACCCTCTCATCTATGAATAATCATCAATCATAAGCATCATCACGCATCAATCTCCTTCTTTTCCATCATACACATCATCATCAACATAATCATCATCATCTTCATCATCATCAACATCGTCATCTACAACAACGTCATTGATCCAGCGGATGCTCTCGTCATCTTTCTTTCCACATCATCATCTTCATCGTCGTCAACATGATACATATCATCCTCATCATCGTCATACACGTCATAATCATGAACAACATTATCACGAAAATAATCATCATCATCATCATCACAGTCACCATCATCTTCATACAAATCACTGTCATCATCATCATCACCATCATAAACATCAACATGATGATCACGCTAATACACATCATCATACACATCATCGTAGACATTATCAACATCATCTTCCACATGGTCATCATCATCTTCATGCTTATCCTCGAGTGAACTCCACTTGTCATCATTAGCCTCATCTCCAATCGGGACACATTCAATCATATCATCACTTAACAAGTCATCAACACATCATCATCGAATAATACACATCTGAGCATTATCATCATTCGCGTGAACGTACACTAAACATTCCTAATCCACCCTATGATAATAAACATCAATATCACAATATTTTTAATCATACACATCCTCATCCTCATCATAATCCTCATTCATGTTATCATCACCATTCTCAACGTCATCATCATCATCATCTTCAACATCGTCATCAACATCATGTATTCCATCTTCTTTAATACACGTCATCACATACGCAACACTGATCTAATACACATTAATCACAATCGTCATACAGCAATAATAATTCTTTCGGATCACTCATCGTCATCATCTTCATCATCCTCATCCTCATCAACATCATCATATACCTCAACATTATTATCATCATCAACATAATCTCCATCATTCACAACACAACCATCGTCATCATCATCATACACATCCTCATCCTCATCATCTTCATCATCATCATGCATTCATCAGTCTATCATCAATCACATCATCATCTTCATACAACTCACGTTCCATCCTCATATCAAGCACCGTCATCAAAATCCTCATCATAACACAATCAATCAACACAAAATTATCATCACTCATCCTCTGAAAAATGTCATCATGTTATTCTCATCTTTCATGCAGCAATCCTGATCAATCATTCTCATCACGACCCCCCGATTCATCATACATCATGATCAAACACATGCATCACATCGTCGACGTCCAATCAAACTTCAAACAACTTTTAACGTCATACCATCATCAGCGAATTATTCAAAGCATCGTCCTCAGCAAACCCATGGTCATCATCAGGATAATATTCATCGTCATAATTATACACCATCAACGTCATCACACATATCATCATCATAATCATCATAATCGTTCTACACGTCATCATCAACATCGTCGCAAACCTCATCACCACCAACATCACAGTTATCATCCTCATACCTCATAACCTCTCTCATCATGCATCATCATCATAATCATCATTTATTTCAAAATCATACAATCTGTAACCATCTCCCCATAATCCTTATCAATCTTCATACATCTTCATCATACACGTCATCATCTTCATCATTACCATCACCGAAAACAACCCCATCGTCACCATCCTTATCATCATCTTCGTACATATGAGCTTGATTACGCACACATCATAGAACTCCTCAACATCTTCATCATCACACTGATCATCATCAGCAGCATCACCGTCATCAACATAAACATCATCACAATAACCATCAGCATCATCTACATCATCATCATACACATTATCATCATCTTCATCATCCACATCGTCATCATCAATATCAGCCTCATGTTCTTCATCACGAACATCATCAACATTATCCCCATCATCATACCCATCATCAACATCATCATCATAATCACTCCATCATGATCAACTCATCATCAAAATCAGTTTTTTCAGTTTTTCAGTTTTTTCCGTGCAATAACACATATACACCAAATAGATCACATGCATACTCATTACCCAGAATAAACCAGTATCATCATCGTCTCATCATCATATCAATAATTCATCATCCAAATCATCATCATCATCTCAATCATCATCATCATCATCATCACTCGATGCCATCATCAATCACCATCATCATCATCATCATCATCATCATCATCATCATCATCATCATCATCATCATCATCATCATCATCATCATCATCATCATCATCATCATCATCATCATCATCATCATCATCATCAACAACAACAACAACAACAACAACAACAACAACAACATCATGAATATCCTGCGCGTCATCATCACCATCATAAGAAACGTCGCCATTGCAATCATCATAATAATTCAAAACAACACCGTCAACATCGTCGCACACATCATCAGCATAATCATCATCATTATCATCATCATCATCATCATCATCATCATCATCATCATCATCATCATCATTATCATCATCATCATCATCATCATCATCATCATCCTCATCATCTACATCACCATTGACGACAACATCATCATCATGATTATCATCATCATTCGCAAGATCATCATCAGCAGCATCATCATCCTCATCATCGTGTACATCACCAACTTCATCATCATCATCATCATCATCATCATCATCATCATCATCATCATCATCATCATCATCATCATCATCATCATCATCATCATCATCATCATCATCATCATCATCATCATCATCATCATCATCATCATCATCATCATCATCATCATCATCACATCATCATCATCATCATCATCATCATCATCATCATCATCATCATCATCATCATCATCATCATCATCATCATCATCATCATAATGAATACATCATAATTGTCATCATCATTTCATCATCATCATCATCATCATCATCATCATCATCATCATCATCATCATCATCATCATCATCATCATCATCATCATCATCATCATCATCATCATCATCATCATCATCATCATCATCATCATCATCATCATCATCATCATCATCATCATCTACATCAATATCGCAATTTTCGACATCAACAACATCAACTACACCATCACAAACATGGTCATAATCGTCTTCCTCATAATCATGATAATCAGCTCCAACCTCATCATCATGATCATCATTACAATCATCATCCACATCATCTACGTCAACATCGTGCACATCAACATCACGTACATCATCAATATCATCGTCATCATCATCATAATCATCATCATCATCATCGTAAACAACATCATCATTATACACATCGTTGATGTTATTTTCATTCACGTCATCATCATCCACATCCACATCATCATCATAGACATCATCGTCATCATCATCATCCTCATCATCATACACATCATCCTCATCATCATCGTCGTCATTATCATTAACATTATCATCCTCACAATCATCATCGTCACGAACAACTCCATCATAATCAGCATAATCAACATTCACATGAACAAATTAACCATCATCATGATCATCATCATCCACAAACACTTAATCATCGTCATCATCATCATCATGAACATCATCATACACACCACCACCATCATACTCATCAACGACATCAAAATCGTTATCATCTCCATCATTATATGTCATCAACATCATAATCCTCATAATCATCTCCATCACACAATTCAACCTACACTTCATCAGAATCAACATCATCGAGAACATCAACAACATCATCACACACATCATTACAAGTATCAACATTATCATCATCATCATCATCATCATCATCATCATCATCATCATCATCATCATCATCATCATCATCATCATCATCATCATCATCATCATCATCATCATCATCATCATCATCATCATCATCATCATCCTCATCCTCATTATCATCATCTTCACTATCATCAAAATCAACATCAACATTATCGAACTTATCATCATCAACATCATCATCATCCGCATCATACATATAATCTTCAACAAGATCAAGATCATCATACAACTCATCATCATACACATCATGGGCCTCATCGCAAACATCATTATCGTCATCATCGTCGTCATACTTAGCATACACATCATCATCAACATCATCTACGTCATCATCGACGTCATTCACATCATCATCATAATCTTCATCACCTACATCATCGTCATTGTTGGATCTGTTGAAGTTCGTCTGGTACGTTTGTCGTCTTTTGTCTGGTATGATGCGGAACGATGAATCCGTTGAGGTATGTTTGGTTTGTTTGTAAAGGGCCGATCCTTAATTTGCCTTTAGTTGTCTTTATTGTGTGCAGTAAACAATCGACATATTTGTACCATAACTGCACATAAAAGGTTTACTTTCTTACATTTTATAACTGTCATTGTCTGTAAAAACTTCCTTCTTGGTGTTGTTTGATACGCTTTTCATCTTCATCTGCACCCGATTGTTTTAATGAGGTCATTTCCCGTTGACTGGTGGCCGTTTGTGAACACGTGCTTAGCTGCTCCATTTTGTACTCCTTTGCTGGATATTTTGTGTACCCGGTTGATTCACATTCAAGGTGAGATAGTACCTTTGTTGTAATTTTATTAAACAGTACCGTATAAATTCCAATACTTTCGACCGCCTTTTCTGACGTTTTTTCTGGACTTGGAAGATAGTCCCGTCAACCCGACCGTCTGAATAAGCGTTATTGGAATTGTCGAATACGCGTTACTGAGTGAATTACCCTAAATCGCCAGGAGCGATTTAACAGTACTTGAATTATTCAAGGGCATTGCTGAATTCGGATCGTCCGAATTATTCAATCGCGTGCATCCATTGTGTATACAATGCACGGTCGACGAAAGCCCAAAAGAATCCAGACTGGAGAATCTGTCGTATCTGGAGGTGTTACTAATGTCGGAACGGCAGACCCCCGCGCTGTAGTCTCGGGAATTCCTCCGCGATTCAAAGTTTCTCGAATGGATCCTCATGTGCCGAGGATGCGGCTGACGGAACTTCTGCTGTCCCCCTGTATTACCCCCCAAACCCAACCTCTGGACTAGTAAACGGTCAGTCACCCCGTGATACTCATGTCATTTTTAGTCCTTCTCATTCTTATACTTCTAAGGATCAGGCTAGGATTGATGATATTTGTGCTGTATCTTATACTCACGGTATGTTTGGAGCTCCGGAAGCGATGAGGGACTCTGGCCCAGGAGAGAAGCTATTAGATGAGGTAGAAGGGATTCACAAAGCTTGTCTCACCAGAATTTTCCACTCTGTCGGTCCTCGAGGCACAGCTGAAGCAGGAAGAATTGTTACTTGCCGAAGAGGAGTGTAAGCTGCGTAGAAGAAGGCTTGAGCTACAGCGGAGATTGCTGGATGCCCACAAACACCCCGAACGAGAAGTTGTTTTAGTAAAACCAAAGGAACGCGACGAGGTAGGGACATCCCAATCTCCAGTCCAGTCCGGTCAAGTGGGTAACGTTGTCAGGACGCTGGAAGAGTCCCTGAAGTCACTTATTCTGGGCGTAGGTCTGCCTAAGCTTGAAGTCGAACCATTCGATGGATCGCCACGAGGCTTTCATGGGTTTCTTAGAAATTTCGAAAATAATGTAGCAAATAGGTTGAATGATGACAACCAGAAGCTTTCATATTTGATTTATTATTGCCGTGGTAGAGCGAAGGAATCCATTGAGCATTGTGTGCTTTTACCTGGGTCGTCAGGATATAAAGAAGCTATAGACATACTCACAAGTCAGTTTGGTCGCCCACATCAGATCGTTCAGTCGGTAACTCAGGAACTGTTTGGTGGTCCTAAGTTAGGTATTTCTGACTTGGATGGCCTCAGGCGTTTAGCCACCCAAATGCGAGCGTGTAGTATCACACTGTCCCAATTGGGTAAGTCAGGGGAGCTGAATGGATCTACTAATTTGATCCGGTTGGTTGAACGATTGTCCCACGAGGCCTATCAGGAAGAAGACTGGGTCTGATCTGGCCTGACTAACATAATGACTTCAAGAAGTGGAGCCTCACCTCATGCGCCGATTTATTAACCCTCATTGGATAGAAAGAGATATCTCCCTCGTGGCCGTAGTAGTGAAGTATGGAACAATCTAGTCTAGGTTTGTCCACCGAGGCCCACTACTCCCAGCACTTTGGATGCAACTGACCTCAAAAGATCCAGGTGTCATGCCAACGTGACGGCCGCCAGTTTGAATAACCAGCCTGTCCGTTGCTCTCTGTGCAGAGGTGATCACGACCTTACGGATTGTTTACACTTCGTCGCTCAGTCGTTAGAACAACGTCCGGAACAAAGCTAGGCATCCAGCTAAGGTGTGGACGGTGTTTGTGTTTATTTGTTTGAAGCCCAATCACATGGCCAAGTCATGTAGAGTCCAGGTTAAGTGTCTGAGGTCTGGTTGTAATGGGCGTCACCACACTCTGATGCATGATGACATGTCAATCCTTGTGTCCAAGACAAGTGAAGAGGCTGTACAATGTGGTGCAACTTCTACTAGTCCAAAGGGTTTTCTTCTGGGCTTTGTACCTGTTCGGTTAGTGAGCCGAACGTGTTCCATTGAAACCTATGCATTTGTGGACGATGGTTCGGATACCACCTTAGTAGACGAGAGGGTGGCTCGCAAGCTCGGTTTGCCGAGTAATCCCTGTCGAATTTCGATTCGAACTCTGCATGGTACCCGTATGGTGCCGTGTCATCGCGTGGCATTTGAAATCCAGTCTCTGGACAAGACCAATGCCGTTTCTGTAGAATCAGCTTATACTGTTGATAAGTTGCCGGTTGCGCAGGTCGACAGGCCATCCCCGGTGGAGCCGCAACAGTGGA
>LOND01020329.1:0-23904 GCA_014220965.1 Paragonimus kellicotti
GGAGAGCCCACTTGGACGGGGCAGTATATTCATTTCAAAAGTTTTGCACCAATATCGCTCAAACGTGGTCTCGTTCGAACCCTCTTCAGTAGGGTTCGCAGAATTTGCTCACCCGAGACGATCGAGGAGGAATCGGCTTTTATCCACCAAACACTGGTGCACAACGGATACCCCGCGCGCTTTATCTCGAAATACGCTAGAGAAAGGTCGAAACGGTCAATATCAGAAACAGTGTCCCGCAAACCCGTGTATATAACACTGTCCATACAAGGGTGAGGATGTAACCACCCTCATCCAACGTAGACTAAAATGTGCCCTCAGAGCTGCGTACAACGCGGCAGAATTAAGACTGATCAACCAGATGACACGGCTGCCTTGCACACCGAGGAAAGACCCAAGCAACTCACTCGCCACATCCAACATTATTTATGAATTCACTTGTACTTGTGGAGTCAAGTACATCGGCCGAACGGTGAGAACGCTTGGGACACGTGTCTCGGAGCACATTCCCAAATGGCTAGCGAACAACAAAACCGGCGCCGCCCAGTCTTCTATCACACGACATTTGGAAGAAACGGGACATGTAATTCAAGTGGAGAAGGCTTTTCGTGTGTTGTATCGCCCAATCAATAAACATACTTTACCTTTTGCTGAGGCCGTTGCGATACACCGTTACAAACCCTCACTTTGTGTACAGAAGCAAATGGTAGTTAACCTATCACTACCATGGTGTTAAGAGTTTGCAATCCTTAGTCTACAGTATTCGACAAGTGGCTGTTATTTGAATGTTTTGGTTGTGCCGTTTACATAAGTTTATTCCCTCCTCTTGTCTTAGGCTTTATCTTAGGCTGCCTATTAGCTTCCGTTTATTTCCGCGTGCCTTGCTGTAAGACCGATATTGTCTGCATCGTTGGCTTCTTACTCGATCAGTTTAGAATGCGAATTTTGTTCACTTGTTTTTAACTAATGATAGCCCATTCGAAAGTGACTAGTTCTGTGTGCTATTCCTATTGCGGCTGATGACTCACTCCTTATTGTACGCTTATTCAATTTGACTCATGCTAACTGATCATAGTCCGTGTATCGTAACCGAAGAGATCGGTCGAAATGTCTCTGTAGAGTACATCTTACGTAGCTCTGTTTGCGTGTTCCAAATCCACCGTCATTGCTTTACCCACTGATGGCTATCGTCCGCAATTTCCAGAACGTCAGCGGTCGGCGCGCCAGCCTTGAACAGACTGCGCGTGTGATTCGCTTGCGACTTCGGTCGGCTGTCCAATCACACCCCAACATGTCTGAGCGGATGTGTCTCACGGACGCCATCAACGATTGTCGTTAACCAATCACCGAACAGGCGTCATGTGCGGTCGAGCGAGGGATGGTCCGTTTAACCATGGCGTGATGCCACCGGCAAATCAATTGTCATCGTTCCACTGGCCAACCGCCATCGCCAAGGCGCGTTATTCCGAGTTGTCTCGCAATTTTTCCGTTGTACACCGTTCTATGATACATCCGTTCAAGCAAATGAAGTTGGAACCCACCATTTGTTTGGCCACATCTGATCGAAACAGTGATCAGTGCGATCAGTCCAACGGAAACATAACGAAACCATCGATCATCCTGAATGAAACTGTTCCACAGGTCCCTGATACTTCGCCACCACAACCCAAGGTTGAACACGAGACCAGTTCGGAAAGACAGTAGTGACGAAAACACATTCAAGTGCACACATCCAGGATGTAAACGAGTGTACAGCTGTGCGTCTGGACTAGAGAAACACTCAGTTGTCCACACGAAGGAAGGGGCTCATATTTGTGATTACCCGAAATGTGGGCGTCGTTTTTTTTATTCTTCGGATTTTACACGCCACAGGCAGACACATGAGAACAAATCTGAGAAATACAAGTGCACCTATGACAACTGCGGAGAGTCGTTCCGCACACGGATGGACTTGCGCACACATTCGGTCGTTCATCGAGGTGATCTCCCCTATGAATGTCCTAATGCGGATTGTAAAATGCGGTTCAAATTTGAAGGACTTCTAAAGCGACACGAACTGGTACACCTGGACGAGACCAAGCGTGCAATATACTGTTGTTCGAAACCCGGGTGCGATCGTTTATTTTTTTCTCGATCAGGCCTCGTCACGCACGAGGAGACGCACAAACGTGATCGGAAGTATAAATGTGCGTTCTCCGGTTGCGGAAGTGAATTTCCGTTCAAATCTCATTTAGAACGCCACAAACTGACGCATAAATCAAAGCGGCCTACCTTCTGCTGTTTTTACCATGGTTGCGATAAAGTGTTCGTAAGGCGAGATATTTTACGAGAACATCTCAAATTACATTCCGAGGATTGTCCGAAGTTTGCATGCCCTCATGAAGGTTGCGATAGTAAACTCCGGCGAGCACGCGATGTCATCAGACATATCAGACAAAAGCACAATGGCGACTCGGATTGTTCATCGCCAACCGATGAGTAGTAAGTCGTTGAGTACATTGTAGTTCGTATCTTTAACTGGACGATTATTTTTACACTGTCATAATCTGTGGTCACGTGGTCGAATTTTGTCGATTTCACTGCAAGGACGATTAGACTGAGTGAATAAGATTACCGGAATCTCGTAGCCTGGGTGGGATGATGATATGGGTCATTCCTTTCCTTAACTAACTCGGCTTATCAACACGTCATCATACCAACCTTTTCAAATGCTACACTGTGTGCTTACGTAACCAGGACACCCAACTCATAGCATTCTAACGGCATGTTTCTGAATCGACCGCCAACGTTGCTTCTTGTACGGAAGTCATTATATTGACTCATGCGACTTTTTGCCGTGGTTGTGACATTATGGGGCTCATACTTTGTTTCGTTAAATCGTCGCTACCTTGTTCTAGAATTGCAGTGCTTTGTGAGTCGATGTCCATGTGATACAAACTTGGTGCTTGCAGTGCTTTGTGAGTCGATGTCCATGTGATACAAACTTGGTGCCTGCCGAATTGCTTCCCAATCACTGCTCTTCCCGTGCAACCGGACGTCGTGGCGCACTCAGGTGCAGTTCAGGCCTATTCGACACGTTCCTAGTCATCATTCGCCCTCTTATTTGGTTTTATGTGCAAGCCTATACTAGCTAAATTATTTGGAAAAAATGTGCAGTGAATATCGTGTGAATGAGGTTAAACATACATGAGCGTTGTGTTTCACGTTTCAACCACTGAACGCATATCAGTTGGAAAAGTAACACGAAGGTTCATATCTTTCCAGTGCACTGTGTAGGTTTCGTAATTCGAGTGAACATATGACAAATTTGCTCCGTTCTTTCCGAATGTGACTAACGTTTTATAGAACAGCTGTTCATGCAGCCCAAGTGTTCAGTGTGTGTGATCTAGCAGACGAACTGTTTGCGAAATCAAGCATATTACCTGCAACGTCGTGTAAATCAAGCAGGCAAGTACGGCTTCCTGCAAACACGCACATCAAGGTTGTTAGCAGGCGCCTCATAACGAAGCAGTCAAGACGAATCACGCCATATTGATCAATCGGTCCAGTTTCGGGTGGATTGGCCTGTATTGTTTCCACTGAGTCAATCAGATTGCAGCCGTGCGAACGAACGCCTGTACGCTATCTGAACCGCAACAGGATTCCTACTAATGCCCCGGCTGCCATATATGACCGTCTCATCTGATTCGCTCTGCGTCTTGTCTGCCATGTGTGGTGATCGTTTCGCTCTGTATATTTGGATCTCCTGCGGCCTAGTTTTGACTCCTTTTTCGAATAAACGGTGTTACCACGTCTTCTATCCCTTTCGGTTTTGGGTCAAACGATTGAGCGCCTAATAAAAAGAGACGATCCAGTAAGGCTCAGAAGTTAGATAAATATTCTACTATTGTTCCACAAACAGTGTCGGAAAGCCTGTGTTATTTGGTTATTGACTCCATGAATTTCGCTTTCTATGTGGCGATTATGAAACAGTTTGCGTCCTCTCCGTGTTACAAGCCCATTAAAATATAGTCCGTTCAAATTTACTGTTCTAGTTAGACCATCATATCCTGAGGTCATCATCATGCGTGATACTGGATCGATGACCGACTGGACGGGCCGTTTGATTCGTGGCGCGCAGTTTGTCGTTTTAGACATATTCCGTAAGTTAGCCGGAATAGTCAGGTTTCTTTTTCTCATAAGAACATCGCATTGTTTAGTCTGCCAAAGCGCTTCTAATATCGTAGCTCTATCGGTATTACGCATCTTCTCGTTTGCGGCAATTCCAGCACATCTTTTTGTTAAAACATCGTAAGCGATTTGGTGAGAACCAATGTGCACTGCGTATCACATAATGCTTTTATCTCTGAAGCTTGCAGATATCAGAGATCTGCTCTTCGCCTTTCGTCGTGAAAGGGATAAACCTAACCGTGCTCCCTTCGGTAACGAGTTCAATCATCATTCATCATCATAGACAGCAATACATCAGTGGTTCACACTGATGCTTAACTGCTACACAACCATGAAAAAAAAAACCTATATAGGAAGAAAGAAGAAAAAAGAGGAGGGGAAGTGGACCTAACTACTAAAAATAGCTACGTCTATATTCAAACATACAACATCAAGGCGCCTACACCTTGCAAACAAACAACCGAGCTGTAAGTGAAAGTAAGGCGTCATCAGCAAGACAGCTTCCTTACGGCTTTCACTGCCCCGCATCATAAAGTGCACTCACTTCACAGACAACTCGGCCAAACAACGACAGCATTCACGCCACTGAGCTCTCGATTAGCCGCCATCTCACCTAACGTCTCAAGCACTCTTCGACTCTGATGACTTCCCAGCCAACCAGACGAACCCGACCTACAGTGGCCAACCCTTCGTAAACGATTTCATTTGTCTACGCCAGGTCATCATCTGTCCACCTCGCACCTTGCGCCAGTCGGCCGCAGCGTCGGCAAAGTGCTCGGTGTGGCAAACGACTAGCTGGCATCCTTAGTACATGACCTAACCATCTAAGTCTGCAAAGTGACATGAACTGGACTGAACAAAAAACTCGTTTACAACTGTGCCAAACACCCGCTTCCTAACCTCCTCGTTGCTCACTCGCTGGTGCCACCCGATACGAGCGATTGAACGCAGACATCGGTGGTCAAATACCTGGAGACGGTTCACGTCCTCTACCCTGAGCGGCCACGTTTCGCTGCCGTAAAGTAATACAGCCCTCACTGTTGTTTGATATACGCGACCCTTAAGCTTTAGGAAAACCTCTCTGTCGCATAGCGTGTTTTAGATAGCGAACACCACCCCTAGCCTTGGAAATACGCGCTTCTATTTCATTCCCTACACCTCCGACGCCACCGCTGATGCAGCTTCCCAGGTATACAAACCGGTCAACAATCTCCATGACTTCATTATCTAACATTAAATCTACGTGATCACAACAATCTTGCAGAAGCACTTTGCATTTTGAGGCTGCAAAGCGCATTCCGAAGTACTTAGCAGAACGCGAAATAGCGTCCAGTGTTGTTTGTGCCGCTTGAAAGTTGTCAAAGCAATACCTTATCGTCAGCATAATCAAGATCAGTCAGTCTTTCACCAGGTAGGAGGTCCACGCCGGCATCATTTGAGTGCCGCAGACAGTCCTCCATTATTTCGTCTATGACGAAATTGAACAAAAATGGTGAAAGGGACAGCCTTGACTGTACGCACAATCGACAGTACTTGAATACTATGGCGGGTACAATCGCTGTGTTTAAGTGACTCTAAAAGTATGTAAATTTGACCACCGAGCAAAACACACCCTGAGTTAAGGAGTCGAGGATAAACGGCATTTACCGCGGAGAACTCACATAACGGTGGGCCGAATCTTGACGAGGTGTAATAAATGTATATCTGTACTACCCCGTCCCAGGGCGAAACCCTGCTTGTTCTTACCTAATGTTTACCTCTCGAACTGCAGGGATTCGATGAAGGATAGTGGATGCCAGAACCCTTGAAATGACTGGGTCAACTAACCCCCATGTTACGCAAAGTCCCCCGACTTCTTTTCCTAAATATGGGAACTATTATCGAGTGACCCCAGCACGGAGGGATGGTCTCCGTCGTCCACACAAGTTGAAACAACTGAGTCAATGCCTCTACTAACGCCTCTCCACCTTCTTTGAAAAGTGCCGGCACGAGATCATCTGGGCCAGCAGCCCTATTACGATTGAGAGCCGAAATACAATTGCGAACCCCAGTCTCAGTAGGTGGTTCCAAATCTACCGACCAGGGTGGTACATCACAAGTTTGTGACTGCAACACGGTAGATGCAGGAGGCCAGCTAAATTGACCATCAGTGTTCCGCCCACCGCTCTTACCTTCTGGACTTATTATAGATTACTGCGCCATCTGCCTTGATGATAGCTTCACTGACAGACGGTCGCCTGGGGTCAATCGCACGGATCAGCCTAAACAGTTTGTCCGGTGTTCCCTGAGGCAAAAGCGGTTTCCATTTCCTTAACTTTTTCCACTAACCAAGCCTCACGATCAGCCTTTAGACTACGTTTCAGTTTCCTACGGATATCTCTTCTAGACTTGTTATGTGAACTACCAGAAGGAACCTTCCGTCTGGCTTCTAACAACTCCAGGGATTTCTCTGAAATCCAATGTTTGTTTAGCCCATGTACCCTGTGCCGCATGTTACAGTACCTGCTTTCTGAATGGCCTGTGAGATTTGAGTCCAGCAACTGTTAGGGTCTTCGGAGTGAGTATCACTGAGAGTTTTCTAAGCTGGTTTGGTAATTATGCCTTACCGATGGTAAAGCCAGTTTCTCAACAGCTAACCGTTGCTGTCGGTGGGGTCGTTGCCCAGCAAAAGTAAGAACAAAACGACAACGTACCAACGCATGATCTGAATCCAAGCATGTGCTCCAATAAGAACGACAGTCTTGAATGGAACCCCGCCACCTACGACTATGTGGTCTATCTGAGACCAGGCCTGATTCGGAGAAGGCGGCGCCAAGTATAGTATTGACGTGCACGATGTCCTAAAACTGGTGCTGGCTAAAAATAGTTATGCTCAGCGCACAGCTGCAACAATCGCCCACCATTATCTGATCGGTGTGATGCTATCCCAAACCTACCACCTAAACGAGATTCGGCTTCACCAAGCTGACCCTGAGCATTCATATCTCCGGCCAGAACGACTATATCAGAGCCACGTGTCCGAAGGAGAGTGGCCAGATCCGAGTAAAATGCGTCCTTGACGCCGATGTCACTACAGTCAGTAGGAGCATAAGCAGACACAATGAATAAATTTCTGAAAGTTTTGCGTCTAGAGCTGGTTTTAACAGAACCTGCCAAGCGGACGGCACAAAGTCTACTTAACAGGAATCCAATCTACTAATGCGGCCGTCGTGCTGAGAACTATACCTACCCCAGCCTGACCTGTAACAGCGGCTGTGGAGTCGCCCGAAGTGTATAACCAGTATCGGGTAGACAATGCGTCACAGCAATTGGGCTACTTATGCGAGCTTTGGCAAATGCACTTCACACATTAGTTCATCCTACTTTCAAATTATTGACATTGGGATTACAATGAGCTAGCATTCTGCTCATTGTCATTCCACAGTAAATGCTTGGGCCACTGAAAACAGACTGATTTTTATCTACCGCACTACTCGTCGATCAAAATTAAGTAAAACTGATTACCTGATCGATTTTTTTTGTCGTCCTGTGCATTATGTTCCTTTGTGATACTTGCTATTTTTAGTCCTTACGTATGGAGGTGCCACTTTTCACAATTGTTCCTTTTACCTCTCATAATCGGTTTCTGACGTTGGAGCACTATCGCAGTGTTTTTCTAATCTGTAGGCCTAAACCCCTAGACGGTGCATCAACCTTTCAGTGGGGCAGTACGGTGTGAATTACGACCTTTTTTGCACGTACGCGCGGAAAACGCGTTGCCCACCGGGACACCCACGCCTGACGTTGTCCGCACGTTACGTGGCTAACTCTCCTCTCCCGAACGAATCCAATCTCCTTATCCACACAATCGATTTCGTTGATGTGCCTCACTGGTAATTTGACCCCACCTCGTGCTGATAAGCTACGCGCTATTTCTGTCACGTGTCTTCATTCTGCGCTAGGCTCACCACCTATTAGAGCTCACTGTTTGACGCGTATCTTCAGTTGCAACACCTACACATTAAGAGATCTTCAGGATTACGTGAGGTTGGCAAACACCTGCGAGAGACAGTTTCTTTCAAGACAGAACTGGACTATCGTGAACAGATTGGGACTATGTCTTATTAACCCATGGACACTAAAGTTACACGTCATGCCCTTGAACCCTACTTCGCCGATCCGTTTGTACGTTTTTCGCGTTCGTATCCTGTATCATTTTTGGGTTGTGTGCGCACACTTGCAATTCTCGTTGCTTTCGGCCAACCAGAAGATGCGAGCTGGGCCCGTTCTGTCTACCGTCTTCCAGAAGTGATGTGCGTGATTTGCAGATGCGTATTACCCTAACTTGAGTCTCGGTTGTTTGTTTGTAAATAATGGGCATTTTGATGTTGTTTGACTAAATTAAGTTGCATCCTTTTATGTTGAAATTATGACCCTTACCGTAATTGCGTGACAGTTAATTCTAAGTATCCACCGCCGATATGCACTCTTCCAAATAGACACACCCGCTGGACCATGGCTGGCAGTCAGTGTTGGTATTAGTTATTTGTAGGCAACTATCTCGGTGACTGTTGGTCTACAGCACTGGGGCTTTCGACATGCGCGTTTAAAGTTCTCAGGTCCATTTGAAATTCGGCACCATAATCCGATACGATGTTGAACAACCACCCATCACATGAGACCTATGCGATGTTCATAGTAAAACATACGTGGTCACGGTTACAACGAGCAGAACTAAATTATCCCCTTAGTTTCGGACTACAGTCGCATATGTTCCGGTGGAACACCTAACTGGGAGGCTACTGTTGCCCTTTGGGTGGATAGGTTAAGGCACAGAGTTGCTGGACTACTAAAGTTTTCACCGACTACTTTCCCCGTATCCTAATATAGCCACTACTATTTAGCTGTATCTCCAAATTCCCATATACCGGTATCAAGTTATGATGGTATTCACCGGTTCCCTGTAGTTCGTGGATACCCTCACATTTGGCAATTCTGCTCGAGATAAGCAACAGGTTGTAAGGGTTTCTACTTATCGCGCTATGCTCTCTTACTCGACTACTAATGCGATGATTGAGTAACTACCCATATCCATGACTACGTATGATCGAAGCGGCGGTCCACAAGAAACAAGTGTGCATGGCTTGTCTAGACTGCCAAGCATTTTTTACGAACGTTTGCTGTCGATGGTGCTATTAATGCTAATGCCAGTGGGTTTGCCTTGCGTACCATTCATAGGAAAAGATTGAAATTTATTCGCGTCCACTTGTATCTTTAGTTCAAAACGTAATCAACACGCAGTGTCCGTATTCGTGTCTCGCACACGAATGCCGTCAGAAAAATAGAGCCAAAGGCAGTCAACGTGACTGCAGCAAATTAGCCACGTGATACGTGCAGCGTGAATGTCCTATGCTGACCTAGATACGTACATACGCATGTACAAGGCCGATTGGTCAGTAGGTCAACCAATCAACATCCAGGCCGACACACATGCACGGCCTAGACAGGACATCACAACCGTCGTCTCGTATTTCACCTGCCACTTGAGGCTAGCTCGCCCCGGCGGCTATGCGTTGGACCTATGGCCACCATCCTGATGTGCTTCTCACCCGACGTGTTTTATGTATTTTGTTTCACATCTCGTACATTGCTATGTTCGCTGCTTTTTACTTTGCCTTCCAGATTCCTTCAAGAAGAAGTTAACTATATTGATCCGTCTTGGGCGTAATCAAATGGCAGATTATCTTGACGTACATTTCGGGGATTTTTTTTAAACATTTTATCACGTGGTTTGTTTTGCAGTAAATCTTTCCACCTAAGAGGTCTATATTCTGAGCAAGTCATTTGTTTTTTCAAGTCTTCAAACTTCTCGTGGTGAAGGTTAATTAGACGGAACTTTCTTAATGGCACCGCTAGGGCAGAGATGACACCGAGCGTGCACTCACGCTTCATTGTCCGTAGGTGTTTAAAATCAAATGACAATGAGACTAACATCACCCCATTGGTTATGACTGATGATTATCAATTTGATTTTTTTCCTTAAGCACCTAATTCCTATTGCGTTTTCGATATTTCTAATGTGATCATATTATTCATGGTCCTAATTTGCCAGAATGAATCCAGCGTGCACTGATCGACAGTAACTTGCGTGCGTCTCCCGTTGGCCGGTTAATGTATAATTGAAATTTTAGGCAATTACTAGCCTATAGAAATCGTTGGGTCGTCCGAATAGCTGACTTCTCAAGATTTTCTCCTGTAAACATCCGTAGTCTCCTGCTTTTGTATAGTAGAAGAGTGACCGTACTGCAGAATGGAATTCGCGTACTAGAACTAAGGACAAACGAGAAACCAACTATCTGTTTGACAAGGATCACGTAACTTAGCCACTACTTCGTTTCCACCGGAGTTTCTCTTGATAAAACTGACTGCCAGGACGATATTTTCAGTCAAACCATTAGACGTAAGACGGCATGATGAAGAGTTCGCCAGTCACTCACTCGGCTGATAAACAATACCCTGATTGTCAGCACGGAGCAATTAGTTTTATCGAGCGTAGTAAAAGTTGATCGCACTCTGAAGATTTTAAATTCTGAATTCGTACGGATAGTAAGTTAGACATCAATCCACTCAGATATCTGACTGGCGGGATTTAGTTAATAACAGGTTCAATTCTTGTAGCGACCGGATGGGCGTCATACGATTAACCCCTTGGGCATTTGTTGATGTGCCTTTTGCGGGACGGAAGTGTGCGACAATCTCATTTGTGGGAAGCCAGAGAAAAAACCTGCTAATAAAAGTTGGTGGCTAACTTCACGAGAAGCGCGTCAAGCTAGGAGTCCTTAACTTAGCAATAAGAGCAGAATACATGTCTTAGGATATTAGCAATTGCGCGTGACAGGAAAGTGCGAGACATTCAACTATCGCAATTCGGGAACAAGCGCATTACATCCCAACAAAAATTGGTGCATAAGTTGCTCCTGGCAGTAGTTGCATCCGCGAGCACATCCGGAATGTAAAAGCGAGTCTTCGAGGGGCCTTGGCCGTAGGAAACGTAGACGTAGACGTGGTTGCTAATCAGATATTGCACATCACATGCCGTAATGAGTTTATATGCTTAGGTTTCTGTTTTCCACACAACCATCCTGTGATTTTCTCAAACCCGTAGCATTATAAACGGTGAATCTTCCTACGATTGTTCTGTACGTTGCTAGTTTCTCCTAGACTATTCAGTACAGTTCTGCGTCTACACAAACTACTCAGCTCCTTCCGTTCTATACCTTGCGAATCCTACACTCGTGGTCTCGGGCAAATATTGCAATAAAACCTGAAACAAATGTACATGTGAAAATGCTGAAAGAGACTAATCAGACAGACGCAATAACTATTGCGAAGATGACTGTAAACGTAGTTTAGCAGAGCAATCGACCGAGGATTGACAACAAGTAGATCACACAGAGAAATGACGAAGACGATGCATAACAAACGAAAGGCAAACCTGCATACGAAGAATCAGTCACCGAGTGCCCAGGGAGGCCAACGAACGCTTGCGAAATTTAAATAAAGACTTCATTAGTAGCCTTTAATTCAGTCTTGTGCATGTTTTGATTCGCTTACTTTGAAAAGTTTATATGATACTCACCACGTGCTCTGGTCTTGTTCGAATAACTGTCAACCCATAATTGGCTAGTGCCTGCCCGTCCCGCTACCAGTTTCACATATCGTGGCTCATTAATGGACGACGAAACAGTCTTGTGTACAATACCGAAACTTTTTTTTTAATGTGAAGCAGTTTGTTTGTAGCAAACAATGGTGGCCATCGGACGCACGCTTTAATTCATAACTGGACATGGTACAGGTACGCAGGTTGTTGCCCGTGGATACATATACAGAGAACTATAAGAGAAACAACGCTGGACGAGGGTAGACCGATGAACGGTGCGCGTAATACCCTATGTTACCTGTCATTCCCAGTTATTTGATCTCGAACACGGAACTGTAAGTAAAAAAGTTAGTTACGCTAAACCAGTTGTAAACCAATAAATGCACAACAAAGTGAACACGTTTGTTTTTGGAGGTAAACGTGCGCAAGTATCAAAGCAAGGCCACAAAATTGGATGGATGCACCGAATGGAAAGGAATGTCACAGCAACAAAACGGCTAGACGTAAGACAATATAAAAGCTCTAAGTAACATGAAAAACTCAAATCGAATGGGAGATTTATGAAGAGATAAAAAAACAAGCACTACAACCCCGAGCTACTTTTTCCGTCAGAAACGATTGGAGGTCAGCGACGTTCACTGATTGGTTTTTTCGGGCGGACGGATTCACGCAGGTTTCTACAATCAACGGAATTCCAAATCTGAGAAGAGCAATGTATACGTGCAAGTAAAATTAGGAGATGAGGAAACAATAAGTTAAATATTTTTTCAGAATGCAGGTTTGAATGTGTCTCTCAAAGTGAACGGCATCTCAACTTGAAAAATGGCATGGGGACATAAGGGACTGTGTTTATATACTGAACGGGATCGTGGGGGGGAGGGAGCAAATGGCTAAAATTGAGATCAAAGATATTCTCTGGGGGATTCTTAACCGGGAATTGGTGAACTGATGCGGTTTGACTGAGCTCAGCCGTCGTATTCACCTTTGGGCGTATATACGGCTTTATATCGAGTGTGATTGAATTTGTTTAGTTGTCGCTGTTCTGACGTTAGTGTCTACATGATACACGTTGAGTAGAGCAAAAGACGACGTTGGACTTAGGATGAACAATTACGGGGATTATTAGTTTAGATTGACGTAGTCGTATTTCGTCATGCATCGTACTTGACAAATCGATATGGTATCGTCACGCCGGGGAGGGGCGGTTCAAACCTTCATCCATAAGCTATGAGCGCCGAGCATAATACGACAGTGCAGTGGACAGCGCATTAGCCGAGGCGGAATTATCACATATAGATGTTCCGTTACATCTGCTTGCGAATGATGCTCATGTTGTCTACTCATCTCCGTGGAAGACATGGTAACCGTTGATTATCCCACGATTGTGACTCACAAGCAAATGTGGCTGAATGTTTAGATGTGATAATTCGACCACATCTAATATGGGGTCAATGACAATTGCCCTATGAGAAGGTGGACTGGAATTGAAATCTCGGTTGTGCTCTACTGATGAGCCTATACAAGAGCGAAACTCCAGCTCAGTTTTTTTTCCGAAAGCAGCTAACTGGATGCGAAGCTGTAACTAGGCTGTAAGCGGGGTTCAGGTTCGGTCGAGAAAATCCCAGAGCGCTTACCAGGAATCGGTAGCAAATGTGCTAAACTCACTTAGCAAGCCAGTAAGGATTTGGATGGAAACTTTGATGGTCAGCTGGTGCACATTCGTGGGAACAATAGTTTCTAGGCGCCCATCTCGACATCACTTATATTTATGTCTACAATCGATTTGCTTATTGCCTGACTCCTCAGGAGACATCTGAATTGCAAGCACATTTTTTTCACACCAGCCAAAATGATGCCGACATTATAATCGTGGATTGAGGCGACTGCTAAGATGTGAACCGAAATTAGTTGGGATGTAGTCAGACAATGTGCTGTGTAGTGTTGACTAGGCCATTCAGAAAACTCAACATCACGGCGTTGTTGGAAAATGTTTTGCTTCCAAAACTTCACTGGACTTTATAGGGCCAATTTTCCAATTAAATGATCACTTATCAGTTGAAAATCAATTCAGTCGTGCCAACTTGCTTTGACCATTTAAAACGAATAGTTTGACAAGTGGCCAACAGCTTGTTAAGTTGCCCTGAATGTGTGTTAATGAGATGATCGTAGTCACATACCACCCATCGTTTCTTGTTACTCAGCTCTCATGAACACTCAACTTGGAAATGACGCCTACACTTTTGATGACCGTCTATTCAATCCTGTTTGGTCACAGCCTAAGACAAAGCTGCGACGGAAATGTAACCACTGGGGCTTCAAGTATTGCATAAGACTAGCAGTAACTTGTGTCTACACATTCTACAACTTATTTGTATACTTGCAGTGATACCGAATTCATGGAGACCGTCTAGCGACGTTTCATAAAAATACAACTAAAAACAATTGATAGTGTACTGCATGTGTTGTGCGCACAATTGTATAGAGCGACTCCAGAAACGTGCGCGGCAGTGGGGAAGTGAAACAACGCATGACACATCAATAAATATGTGGGTACTAACTTCCATCATGTTTTAGATATTCTGTTGTTCTGGGAGCCAATCCTCGAAATCACCGTCCTCGCGACATTCTTTGGCCGGGTTCGGAAGTTCTGTTGGCACTGAGAGCGGTGTAAGTTGGGAGCCTCGTAGGAGCAGGTATTCCAACACGAACTCTAAAAGGTTGCTGATCTGCAACATCGATGGACGTGATCCAGGTTCCTCGGCCCAACCGCTAAAGGATCATTCAACCGAAAACCCAGTTCACATGCCCAAAACGGCGGACGGGCGTAAAACAAATGGAAAAGAAGTGAACATGTGGTGAGAATATTACGAACGGAACGGAGATGAAAACAATGAAAAATAAAACCAAGCTACTCAGATCGCAATGTGGACCTTACCTTTCAAAGTGTCACTAATCACTGTAAGGAGACTGTGCCCAAGAGGATCTTAGACAGATTGGAACAAACAAGTGGTGTTTCGTGCAGGAAATGTATATTAGAGAGGTAGAAGAGAATAGACAACGATTGTCGCATATTTGATTACGCAACCTTGCTTTAGCGACACCAAGTACAGTTACACGTCACCATCCCAACAACATTGGGTGACGTCAAACATAAGAGACCTTGTTATTTGTGATAAATTCTCTTCACAACTGGCTGGTCAATCAATAATTTGAACAGGTCCGTCGTTATAACCGGCTCTTGAACGACCCAAGCTAGCGGAACGGATGAAAAGTCAACTAACAGACTGATGTGTCGCAGCTGCTCTGAATCCAGAAGCGCAATCGGACCATAAACGTAAAAAACCTAAGCATTACACTTAAGGAATGAAACTGTCAGTGGCCCCAGGTTTTTTTAAGTAATAGGATTTTGAAGTTGATAACCTATACGCAAGTCAGTTTTACCGTTTATCTCAGACCCACTGAGATCCGCAGAACAGTACGGATGACAAGAGTAAATACGGACCCCAATGAATCTGAGAAAAACGACGAAAGTAACTCGCAAATGAATTAGTAATTGCGTACTCCGGAAACTCTGGCTCATGATTAGGCCGTGTGGCCAAGGTCCACCGGGTACGCATGCCCGATAAATGACAACCACATAACCGGTCATGCGCTTCCAGCAAGCTTCGACCATTAAACACACTACTTGTGACACCAAACTTTGTCAAAAGCAAGGTGTTATCATTGTTTGACCTCATGAGCACGAAAACACAGCTCACCTATATTTATATATAACGTGACATATCAAAGTTATCAGGATTAGGAGGTGAGTCTGACTCATGATCCTGTGCTCTCTGCGTTACCCCTATTAACTGTAAACTGGTCATGAGTGCCCAGCTCAAACAATCTTCATACAAATTATCAATAACCAACAAGTAGGCAACGAGGAGGTTAGGAAGCGGGTGTTTGGCACTGATTGTCAAACGAGTTCTTTTGTTCAGTCGCTACATTTGCACAGACTTAGATGGTTAGGTCATGTACTAAGGATGCCAGCTAGTCGTTTGCCACACCGAGCACTGTTTGCCGACGCTGCGGCCGACTGGCGCAAGGTGCGAGGTGGACAGATGATGACCTGGCGTAGACAAATGAAATCGTTTACGAAGGGGTTGGTCACTGTAGGTCGGGTTCGTCTCCCGGGCTGGGGCCCTCGCGACTCACAGAGTCGGTGGCTTGAGACGTTAGGTGAGATGGCGGCTAATCGAGCTCAGTGGCGTGAATGTTGTCGTTGTTTGGCCGAGTTGTCTGTGAAGTGAGTGCACTTAATGATGCGGGGCAGTGAAAGCTGTCTTGCTGATTGGAATGAACTGAATTTTCGACGAGTAACCGTTGTTTTTTGAGATTTCCTCGAAGAAACAACAAAGGTTCATGTGTTCTCCATGCAGAAGATGCGTTAAAATTCCCGGAGAATCTGCAAAGTAATGGCTAACTCGTACGTAGTCAAATTTGGAAGGATGTTGGAGGATTGCATTATCCAGTTAGATGAAGCCGCCTCAGAACAAAGCTTCATAGTTTAGGACATGGTGAAAGAAACATGTTACTTTGTTGTATAACAGGCAGTTTCGTTGTGAGTAGTATACTACTCACAAGCGACATTCGGGAACAAAGGGCAAGCCCAACGCCAGGAAGACGACGGACCAGAAGTGACTATTGGAATAGTGTGTACGCACTATGGGAAGTGCCACCAGGGCGAATGACAACGTACTGCTACCCAATGTGTGTGAATGCACGTCAGCCGTGCAAATGAGTGTACGTGTTTGTGGTCCCATGTTTAACATAACCTGTACGGGAGTTCGTGCAATAAACAACTTTGCAGATCCAAGCGTGTTTTGTGGTCACAACAACTACATGAATCGTCCAAAGCACAATCTGCTTGGTGTACGTTGGACAGATCAGGTTTAACTCTGAACACCCCCGTTAAATGCGGTATGCCACAACGTCAGCACCACTTCCAATCTGTCATCGAGTTCCCGACAAGTTAGCGAGAAGTTCACCACTTCACTTCCGCTGTGCTAGGAGGTGGCCTAGGATGCCCAACTACGAATGCCATTATGTTCTTTCGCTCAATTTCTAGACCCATATTCCATCGTAGGCGCCCAATTCCGTATGCCGCATTACTCATCGTAGCTAGACCGTTTGGAGGAATATGGAGTGCTCCAATCAGTCAATTATTTGGCATAGGCCAAACCGACTGTGGTGATTACGAAACCAAACGGCACCGTTTGCACCTGAGCCGCCTTTTCTACTAATCTCAATAATGTCCAGAACATTCAACAATACCCGTCGCCCCTCCCAGAGGATTTGCTTGGAAAACCAAATGATAATAATCTTCTTGTCGAGCTGCGTATTGTCGAGGATTATCTGCAAGTGGAAATTGCCGAGGACTCCAAAGAACTCCTGATAATCAACATGCACCGAGGCTTCTTCCAGTACAGCCGATTGCCATTCAACATGAAAATAGCTTCAACGACCTTCCAACAGATCATGGACACGGTGCTCACCGACATTACAGAGACAGCAATACAGTTGGATAATATCACCCTGATTGGGCCGGACGCTGATAAACTCATGAATAGGCTGGATAAAGCCCTCAGTCGCATCCTGGATTATACATTTCGCATTCATCAGGACAAGCACATTTTTCATGCACTCCCTCGAGTACTTGAGGTTGATCATCAGCAAGAATGACTGCCGCCCTGATCCTAGTAACGTACAGGTCATCAAAAAATACCGCCTCCTACCGACGTTTTTTCACACCGTTCAATTTTGGGTGTTGTCAGTCACTACGGTGTGTTCTTGCTGACCACGCATCGCGTGAGAACACTCGAACAAACTATTTGCAGAGGATCAGACTCGGTCTGGACACCAGTGGGTAAATTGGTTTTCAAAAAATAAAGACAATGCTCGAATCGGACATTATGCTGACACACTACGACACCAAGCTGGACATTGTTGTCGCAGTCGATGTATCAATCACGGGAATGGTGCGGGGTTTTTCCACGTTTTCCCCGGTAGATCCTAAACAGCGCACGCGACCCGAGTCCAACCGAGAATTATGGCCAAGTCGAGAAGAAGACCTTAGCAATCGTATGCGCCGTCAAAAGTTCGAACAAGAAGCTTTTCGACTGTTGCTGACGGATCATAAGCCACTTCTGACCATGCATAGAACGAAGAAAGACATTCCTGCGTGGACCGAGAATTGATGTGCTACTATGTTTCTGAAGTGTGACTTTGACATCCAGTATTTGTCCACAATGTCCAATGGAAAGAAGAAGGCGCTACTGGGTCTCATCGGACCACAGTCCCGCGAATCTGAAGATGCCGTTACCTCAAGCATCCGCGCCGAACTGGAAGTCCATCAACTTTTTCGGAAGCTATTCGCACCTCCTAGTGACTTCTACAATGGTTCGAGAAGCAACCGCGCGAGACCACACGCTTCAGAACGTAACTGCGTGCGGTGGTTCGCAGTGACCTAGGTATTTTCTCCATGGTGAGCTCTAGCAGTTGGTACGAAGTCGCAACTCTGTCAACTTTCAAAAGTTACATCCCACTCAATGAATGTATGATCAAATCAATGGAACTTCCTGTCTGCGTAAACCAACCATTTCGTGTCGGATGCCTCAGAATCAATCAAATGAAGGCACTGCTACACACTAATGTCTGTTGATGACAATTAATCATCTGGACCAAATATTCGGTTGATTTGTGTATCCGGAAACCCTGATGAAAGACAGTGACATGAAGTTTACGTCACAACCATTCGCTGCCTTCTGTCACAGAAACGGAGTCATCATCATTAGTCAAATAAATGGGGGGAACCATTGGTGGACACGTCAAAGCGGACGCCACAAATAGTCAAAGGGGAGGAGAAAATATCCGAAATTCTGGAAGCATTTCTGCTGTGCTAAAGGACAACCCTGAATCCTTAAACACCAAACGGAGTGCCCTCAGTGGAAGGGATGTTCAGTCGACAGTTTCGGTCACCCTTCGACGTAGTTCGATCCAGGGTATCATCAACGTCTAGTAGGAACGAGAAAATAGAAGAACGATTCCGAAGGCACTATGACACGAGATCACGGACAGTCCAGCCTGAGGAAACTGTATTGGCCCGAGACTATCTCAAACATCGGGTTAAACGGATACTCGGGAAAATTCTCGGACGGCGCGGAAACGTGATATACAAAGTAGAAGTTGGCATGCAGGTTCAGGTGCGCCACGCAAACCAAGTGAGGTCAACGGGTTGTTCGGATGGGGTGCACCCGGAGCAGATCCCATCTTGGAATATTCCGCTGGATACATTTGATCTTCAGAAGAGTCCCCATAGTTCAGTGGCGACAGCGGAGACCCAATCACGTTTCCCCCTTCTAGGAGGTTAGGCGGATCAAACGCGAATACCGATTCGTCCTTTTCAAATCAATCTCAGACTTCAGATGTACTGGAAACATCTTCAAAGGGGAGGTGTTCAGATGGGAAAATCCTCACCGCAGATTTCAAATTCGAAGTCAGATCTGAGATATAATGCTCCTAAACATCAATGATTATCCAAATATGCTGAGTGGATATTAACCAGTCTGGAAGCTTCCTGTAATATGCATAGTAGATATTTTTGATAATACTGAGACTACTAGGACTATTCGCTAACAATCTTACACATAACTGTGTTGCACTTCACCTGACGAGAAATAATCGGAGGCCAGCTTGTTTGCAGCGCTGTTTGTATATTTTTTTGGTTAACTATGTTTACTTCATGGTGTTGTAATGACACTCGATCTGCTCTCTCATTTGTGTACTACAATAATGGCATAACAACCACTATGATTCAAGCCGTGTCGTCGTTGTGATGAAATTTGACTGGAGCGGCTTTGTGATCTGAGAAAGTTCAGACAATCGGAGCCCACACGCAAGCTGCTACAAACGGGATTGTGGTCGATCGGCGTCAACCAATCTGAAATGGCTATCAGCTGCTACATTGAACTTGTTTGTAAGAGGTGGTAATTACAAGAAGTTGTGTGAACGCGTGTCAAATTTAAACGACCGAGTTGATTAAGATAAAGTCGCGTGAACGTAACAACGAACGGGCCAATGAAAACGCAAAACGTTCGTCGCTCGATAGCAATCACAGACACTGTTGTTTCCTTAGAGAAACAGCATTGTTTTCTGATAAACTGAGATTGGTTAGTTCCGCTAAGACCACTGCTGTTCCGGTTTTCTCGATTTGGTAGCCCAGTAAGCGACGGTTGTTTATGCCCACCTTGTTTAATCATTTGCTTCAAGTGTATCTGCTCGCAAACATAAAACGGTCAGTTAGGAACTGAATACTGAAGATTACAGAACGCTTATCAGACAGCACTGAGAGTCAAACTACCCAGGTCATAACAGCAGAGTGATCCAAACGAATAGCTGGCAGAAATCTCAAGAATGCTACCCTGTTACGAAGACTTTTGTTCCGAAGGAGTATTGTAACTATGGCGGAAGTGAATTTCCAACGATTCGACAGAGCTTATGCACAAATGTTGACCGACTCCTCTTGATTGCGGATAAGTAAAGAAAATCCACCGTGATCTGAAACGCAGATTGATGAAGAGTTTGTGTAAGGACCGTGAAGGCCATTTGGCGAGGCCAGCCAAAGAGATGAAAAAGTGCCGACTACTCATCAGTAATAATCGAATATCGTTTCGCTCCGTTTGTGGTTGCGTTGACCGTCAACGATAAGTTGGTGAGACTATATATGAAACAACAGGAAGTGACTTTACAAGTTTGTCATGGTGATTTGACAGATGGACTGAACGCTTCGAGGAACAGGTCAGCTGGTCGGAGTTAGCTCATGTAGTGTTAGGAGATAAAGACAATACTTTTAGTAATGTTATTCCAGATAATCCTCCGTCGGAAACCGAAGCGGCATTGGTGCATACGGCATTCAAGCTTGATGGCGATCCAGATAATGACATTCATTGTTCAGCTTTTTTAAAGAATGTGGTGCGAGGTTGTCATCTGAACTCATACACTTTCATTCACCACAGAAGACTGAAGGGGAGTCTTGCAATTGCAACTTAGTCACAATCATTTCTATCTTCAGGAGAATGTCAGAACATCATATGATAACCATAGAGGTATTGGTGTTATTCCCATCGCATTCAAGATATTTACGGGCCCCCATGGATCCCGAAACACGGAGAACCAGGTAGGAGAAGAACAGACAGAGTTCCGGCCTGGTCGCAGATGTGTTCATCACATTTTCAAATTGCGGCGGATACCTGCAACATCAACACTCCCTTCTTTAGGCAACGGTCGTCGTACTTTTTAACTGAAAAGGTGCTGGTGATTCGTTTGTCAGATTTGCTCTCCAGAGTGCCTGTATCGGAGAGGGGTCTAGTGAAGTTGTGGAAATCATTGTATGCTTCCTGAGTCAGAAAATGCACTTACAAGCAATCATCTCAGGGTTCCTTGTCTCAAGTGACGTTCGAGAGAGGTGTCCCATCCTTCTCTTTGCACCCAGTTACGCGACAGATAACATACTGAAAGGAGCGCTCGGAGGTTCCGGTAGATCTTGGAGTAGAGTTTGTGTCAGCTAACAGGCAGATCGATATTGAGTATGTGGGCGACATTATTTTACTTAGTTTTTCTGCAGGCAATTTGCAGATCAACCTGAACAGATTAACTGGTGCGACTTGTTTGTGTGATCTGCATTGCATGCTGTCAAGTTGTAATGCTTGGCTTCCGGATAAAGAGAGGGTCTGCGACACTTGAGTACGCTCGACATTGCTCAACAGGTCGTAGACGTGGTTTAATCCCACGCGAGATGCACTAAGCATTCCACCACCGTCGTCTCCACCAATTAACTTGGGCCAGCAGCCCTATTACGTTTGAGAGCCGATATACAATTGCGAACCCCAGTCTCAGTAGGTGGTTCCAAATCTACCGACCAGGGTGCTACATCACAAGTTTGTGACGGCAACACAGTAGATGCAGGAGGCCAGCTAAATTGACCCTCAGTGTTCCGCCCAACGCTCTAACCTTCTGGACTTATTATAGATTAGTGTGCCATCTGCCTCGCTGATAGCTTCACTGACAGACGGTCGCCTGGGACCAGTGGCACGGATCAGCTTAAAACAGTTTGCCGGTGTTCCCTGAGGCAAATGCGGTTTCCATTTCCTTAACTTTTTTCCACTAACCAAGCCTCACGATCAGCCTTTAGACTACGTTTCAGTTTCCTACGGATATCTCTTCTAGACTTGTTATGTGAACTACCAGAAGGAACCTTCCGTCTGGCTTCCAACAACTCCAGGGATTTCTCTGAAATCCAATGTTTGTTTACCCATGTACCCCTGTGCCGCATGCTACAGTACCTGCTTTCTGAATGGCCTGTGAGATTTGAGTCCAGCAGCTATTAGGGTCTTCGGAGTGAGTACCACTAGGCAGCTTTCTAAGCTGGTTTGGTAATTATGCCTTACCGATGGTAAAGCCAGTTTCTCAACAGCTAACCGTTGCTGTCGGTGGGGTCGTTGCCCAGCAAAAGTAAGAACAAAACGACAACGTACCAACGCATGATCTGAATCCAAGCATGTGCTCCAATAAGAACGACAGTCTTGAATGGAGCCCCGCCACCTACGACTATGTGGTCTATCTGAGACCAGGCCTGATTCGGAGAAGGCGGGCGCCAAGTATAGCATTGACGTGCACGATGCCTAAAACTAGTGCTGGCTAAAAATAGATTATGCTCAGCGCACAGCTGCAACAATCGTCCACCATTATCTGATCGATGTGATGCTATCCCAAACCTACCACCTAAACGAGATTCGGCTTCACCAAGGCGACCGACCTGGGCATTCATATCTCCGGCCAGAACGACTATATCAGAGCCACGTGTCGACCGAAGGAGAGTGGCCAGATCCGAGTAAAATGCGTCCTTGACGCCGATGTCACTACAGTCAGTAGGAGCATAAGCAGACACAATGAATAAATTTCTGAAAGTTTTGCGTCTAGAGCTGGTTTTAACAGAACCTGCCAAGCGGACGGCACAAAGTCTACTGTTAACAGGAATCCAATCTACTAATGCGGCCGTCGTGCTGAGAACTATACCTACCCCAGCCTGACCTGTAACAGCGGCTGTGGAGTCACCCGAAGTGTATAACCAGTATCGGGTAGACAATGCGTCACAGCAATTGGGCTACTTATGCGAGCTTTGGCAAATGCACTTCACACATTAGTTCATTCTACTTTCAAATTATTGACATTGGGATTACGAATGAGGCTAGCATTCTGCTCATTGTCTTTTCCACAGTAAATGCTCTGGGCCAACTGGAAAACAGACTGATTTTAATCTACCAGCAGCTACTTGTCCGATCAAAATGAAGTAAAAAACATGATTACTTTGTCCGAATTATTTTTTGTCGTCCTGTGCATTATGTTCCTTTGTGATACTTGCTATTTTTAGTCCTTACGTATGGAGGTGCCACTTTTCACAATTGTTCCTTTTACCTCTCATAATCGGTTTCTGACGTTGCAGCACTATCGCAATTTGTTTTTCTGATCTGTAGCCCTAAACCCCTAGACGATGCATCAACCTTTCAGTGGGGCAGTACGGTGTGAATTACGACCTTTTTTGCACGTACGCGCGGACGCGACAAAACGCGTTGCCACCCCGTGAACACCATGCCTAGACGTTGTCCGCACGTTACCAAGGCTAACTCTCTCCTTTCTCCGCAGAACGATCCAATCGGTGCGAACGTTGAAGGCACCTATATTAATCTCGCATTCTAGGTCTAAGCAAGGGACGAGGGAGGCCTGAAGCTGAAAGGCAAGAGACGGAACTTACCGGCTCAGTGTTACCACAGTTAGCTACATCTGTTGTGGGACCTGTAGAGTAATAATCAGAAATGGAGGTCGGGAGGAGCCTGAAAGCTAAATTTGATAAGACAGTGGGGAGGGGTCAGCAGTAGCATGTTTTCGTTTATCCACCCTGCTGTATGCAGCAGAAAAGGCCACCCGGTTTATACTACGAGACGGCCGATACAGTATGAAATTACTAATGTTGAGATTATTCAGAAAAAGATGTGGTT
>LOND01020331.1:0-11894 GCA_014220965.1 Paragonimus kellicotti
CGAGTTTTCGCTCTCATTTGAGCTCGTCAGTAGTGCATATCCTTGCCACTGCCGGGACTAGAACTCCGGCCACGCTTTCATGAGGCAACCGTGTTTACCACTGCGCCATTGACCTCACATTAGGCACGACCGAATTATCATATGTGAACGCTCAACCACTTTCCGCTTGTGAGTAATGATCAGGTTGCCCGATCGTCTCGATAGGAGACACAGTTACTCTCTGTTAACTGTGTTTATCCATACATCGGATACCTAGGATTCTTCAGGTAGGAGTTCTCAGCGGGTTATCCTTCAAATCAAACTGCTCTTTCTTGGAATATGGAGACAGTTAGTGAGTTGCTCTTTAGTAGATATGGTGAAGTCTTTCTGCTTAGGTTCAACACGGACTTTTGAGGGATCTCTTATAGTTTGCGAAATTTTGTGAGCATGGCCATTTTTATTCAGTATAGATACTTTCGGTTATTTCTCCAACGATAAGATGATAATTTTCAAACGTTTGTTTAACTGATCGTTCCACTGTACATATGCTCTACCCTGCATGCCAATATGTCTGGTTGCACACATCGGTATCGGTGGTTTTGATCAATCAATTTGGTTTTAAACCAACTAGCTGCATCATTAGATGAGGAATTTAATGCTTTTATTCGATCACGTAAACCGCGTCTTGACGCGAACACTAGGACTGCTGAATGCGGAATGTAAAATTCAAGATCTACCGGAAGTTCTTGTATTTCAGTTTTGCTTGGTGAACGTGCTAATCAATTCATGACATAATGACCCAAATTACGCACATCGGAGGCGACAGTTGTGGTTTTATACTGAACCAGCACAGTGCAAAAAATTAATCCGACAAAGATCGTCAACCCACAACGAATAATTGTAGGTGAGGTGAGCGTAAGCGAGCTAGCTCCACAAGTTTTCCCAGAGTCAATAGCGGATATTGGCTTATTCCCATGCATAATCTGAAAATATGTACCCTGCCACTTGTTTACATGGTATGCGCTAAGTGACATTAATATGTAATTTCGGAATGTAAATACACCCTATTATCAAGTTTTCCTGTGGTTATTCTATGCAGGCGAGCACCATAAACCACGTTCAGCACATTAACATCTACCATCTGCGATTGATAACCTTTAGTTATTTTATCGGATCAAGTTTACATGCTTTGTCTGCTCAATGCAAAATCGGACAATCGTCCTCAGTAGTATCATCATGGTAGGGGATATCCAAAACCGCTGTTAATTAGTTAACTGCATGTTATATGGGAACCAACATCAATACAGTGAACACGATTAACAGTGAGAGTCAGATAAGAGACTTTGCCATATTGAACTACTGAGGACAATGCAGGCGTTCGAACTATGGCGGATAATGTGAACATGACCTTCGGAACTACAAAACAGATGTATCTTTCTAGACTGTTTATAACAACAGGCTACAATTATTACAGTGCTGGACACGGTTTTGACGTTCACTATGTGTTCATCTAACGAATTCTTTCAACGGGATAGTTTCTTTTAATACTACTGCTGTTGTCAGTATATTGGTCTATCAGTATCATCATTATAATATAATTAGGTTGGTTCCCGATAAATGGTTGAGAATAACACAACGTTATGAGCAAGTTGTAATACTCTACGTTTCAACCACCTCGGGTGGCCTTCCTCAGGAGTGTTGTAATCGAAATTTCGATTTCGATTACAACACTCCTGAGGAAGGCCACCCGAGGTGGTTGAAACGTAGAGTATTACAACTTGCTCATAACGTTGTGTTATTCTCAATCCATTTATCAATAACATGTTAAACACGACGCCCAAACTGTTTGACTTCATTCGTACTAAATTTGGTGCGGATATCTTACTTGTTTCCCCTTTAAAAAACCCTTTTACCTCTTGAAACTCTTCCCAGACGGCTCTAACAGATGGAATTCCCTGATTGGCCCAACTTCTTAGCGGAATCTGTAGTTGATCATCAAGATTTTACCGCGCAAATTTACTTTAAGGATGAAGTTTAAAAAGTGGTTAACTCGATTCTCCTTCCTCGTCAAAGTATGGAATTTTGCTCTTCAGCAGCCGCGAATTCGATTGAGTGAACATGTTTAAGTCGTCGACTGTTGAAAGAAACGTATGGAAGTAGACAGTTGTAACGGTAAGGACAAGCTTTTTTAATCAAAATCTAATTGCCTTTTCCGAAATGTATTTGCTAGTACGCAGGGCTTTCTTATGCTACCAAATCCTTAGTCGCAAATTTCGAGAGGTCCAAAATGTTTATCCATATTAAACGTACCTAGCTGAATATTCGGGCTTTCCAAATTATAGAAATCAATCCTGTCTGCTTCCCGCAAAGAAAGCTGTAATGTTTCTAAATGCACAAAAAGCCATCTTGGCTTTCTATACAATGACGACTATACATCATACTAAGCCAATGAATTCATAAAACATCTGGAATTGTGCACAGTGAATTGTACAAGCTGTCAAACGACAACGTCACCAGAAGTCAGTTTTTAACTGTAATTGTACCTGTTAACCGTGTTACATTCTGTATTTCCTTACAGTTAATAAGTTAACGTTGTTTTTTTTCTGTTAAACCTGAACTTGACCATACCATCTTTCCTTCTGTGAACGCATCACTGTACTAAAGCGATCGTGTTCTGTAAATGTTTCATCAGAACAGGAATACAATGTGAATTAACTGTTATAAATCCCTGGTAATAACAAATGCAGAAGGGAATAAAGAACAGGCTTACCGGACAAACTGCTCAGCTAGCTGTGCTTAAAAAAAGACCAATTTAATGCAGTTAGGGTTGGCATTATCCGTTTTTGGATTAACCTATCACACCGGTGGATACCAAACAACATGTGCGTATAAACGGCATCGCAAGTGGTTTGCACCGCCCCCGTTGCGGTTCTACTCAAGTACCCCGTATCCAGTATACTCCTGAAGGAGTGAAACCTAGAGACATGTAAATTGAAAATAATGTGTGCACATCTTGTAAGTGATGCACATTCTAGTGTAAACAACTGAACACCGTCAACTTATAAGGTTGCATCTTCGATCCGGTCATCCTTTGGGATTTTATCACTCCACATCATTAAATGTATCTACTCAGAGGATATGTCAGAGAAAATAACGGAGAGATATCCATTTCCGTATGCGTCATCACGCCATTTACACTCACGTTTCAATCCAAATGCTGGGTTAGTGACGAAGTGTATAACCTGGGTGACGACCACAACAATCTATTCATGAGTTACCCGAAAACATATGTGGCTAGATCAGTTGATGATAGAGAGAATGATGCGGCCTACATGATGATGTGCTACCTGATAAATTAGTAATTAATCATTCACGGAACCTAGTGAACAAAAACTGTAACGGTTGTAATCAACTTAGTTGTGTTCACCAACAGTAAGTAAACGGACAAACAATTGTGCTCCATTCCCAAAGATCTGGTCAATTAAACAGCCCGACCGCACATCCTGACCACAGCCCATCACAGTTAACTGACAAACACGTTTGTAACTTTTTTCAACTGATAATGATTCAGATCGCATCAACGTGACTGCACTCGAACGGTGGTGGCCAACGTGCTCCCTTCATCAACACGAACACCGAAGTACAATACGTTAGCGAAGTGAAGATAGTTATCATTGGTGAACAGTTTAGAAAGGAAAGCTCCTCCACAAGGTGAGGACAAGTCCATAGGTTCACCTGGACTGAGATGTTGTGTCCAACCGCTGAAATTATTATAAAACATTCACCTTAATAAGCGGGATCAAAAGTGAAATCATCACTATACAAAAAAATATATATAGAAAGATAAGTATAAGCGTACACAGATTTAACTAGACTCGCGTCTGACCATACATGCACATTGGGGCATTCTGTCTAAATGGACCGCTAATTACCTTTATACTAAATTCGAACATGAGTAATTCATACTATAGTTCAGCTTTATTGGCAGTGTTTACGAGAAACAGTAAAAATAAATAACACTTTGTAACTAATTGCTTTAGGGTACTTTGTAGATCTCAACAAATCCAGCAACTAGCATTCTTTCCAAAAGCAAATCGCACAAATTACATCGGATTAATAAAGGCGCCTGTTTAACTTACAACCATGTATGTTGCTCTCCTCTGAAACTCTCTTCGGAAAAACGCACACAGATCATGTTTGGACTGTAAGTGTGTTTGTTAAAAATATTCTACTACCAAGTCACATCACGATTGGTAAATTGGATTAATCAATGAATGAGTCGTTCCATCCACTTGATTAGCGCACTGATCCTAATCATTTCGGATTTGTACGTGTTAATGAAAGACACCAGTGTGTCTGCATGATAGCTTGTGTTTGTGTGTGCGCATTTGCACTTTTAGCGCCCCGAACCTCGTGACAAGTGGAATCTCGTTGTTGTTGTTGTTCAAACTGCTGGGTAAAGCGTACTGGAGCACACACATTCCACACGGCTTCATTTTCTGGCTTTTTTCAGTCAGGGGAGGTCACATGAGAACCAGTGGTGACCGTCGGGCGACTAACGGTGAGCATGACCTTCACCAACACAGCATTCACCTGTTCCGAAACAAGCAACGAATGTTCAGAAGACAAAAGGATTACTGATAAGTAGTTTGGCAGATTTGATAATTTAGAAGAGACCCAATTGCGAAAAATCTGGACTTCGGCTGGATTCGAACCAGCGACAGAAACAACATGCCCAAACGCGGCAAATGCTGTACCGGCTGAGCTACGAAGCCAGAAATTGTGAGCCAATCCAGCAGTGGTTGTTAGAGCCAGAGCCAGAGCGATTAATTCGGAAGAAGAGCAGGACGGAGAGGAAACGTTGGGTCCCACTAGACCATGACATCATCAAAGCGTGTTTTTTCTACGCAAGTCACTAAGACGATCTCGGTACGTAAATCACAGATTAGTGCATCAATAAGCAACGTAAACAAGATAACAGTCTTCGGCGCTTTTCCTCATCTATCATGTCTAAGTTAGTAAACTTGGTTATGGAACCGAATTCATGACCTGAGGATGTGTGTCAGAGTGGTGGTCCAGCAAGTTATCCAACAGACCACGGAGACCTGATCAATGGGGTTACAAGAAAGCGCACCCTCTTTTCTAATTGCCTGGTTTAAAAAAGTTTACATCGATTCCTTCTTGGATCATAGTTGCAGTTTAATCGCAAATCGGTGAACCAATCAAGACCAGGAGAAAAGGAAGTGTGACAGCTAGACAAAGCAACCCCTTGACTCTATATTTAGGTGACGATAATCTCCGGGTTTCGACGTCCTAAGTTTGGACGAAACAACAGACACACGCCTGTAATAGCATATGGCTGCCGGTGTTTAGCAAACAGTATTCAGCTGTTCGAACATGCTCACAGAGATCATTGGGAGTTTGAGATTGGCGAACAGGTTTGTTCTCGGCGTGTCATCTTCAGACCAAGTACAAGAATAGGTGTCGGTAAAGAATGGCATGGACTCTAATACACTGAGAAACTTGGGCTGTTCGGGGATTACAGACATGGTTACAGAGTTCCTTGTCTCAAATATAGAACGCAGAAAACTTCTGTACGCACGGATTACCGAATTCCGACTGCTTTCGCCAGTTGTGCGACCGTTGTAACCTGGTCTGCAGGAACAAGAAAATCGATGAATGTTACGTGAGATAGCGCCACAGGACACTGGGCCTTCGAGTCTACGACTGACTTGGAGGCGAATGGTATTCCTGTTTCCGCAGAGCGAAAAATCGTCATCACGTTCGTGTCGAACCCGTAGGTGTGCGATAAACTTGAAATTTCTTCTTGACGCACGAGGCTTGTGTAGACCGTTTTAATGTCCGACACAGGATGCACAGCTGTTCATTACGAGCTAACAATGTGTCCCGATATCCATCAGCACGAAACGTTTCAGACACTAGTTTGTGATTTCCGTCCAATACGCCATCTGCACAAATTTTATCGGTTGGGTTTACCATAAACCGTGTTAGATTCCACGCCTGTCGCATATAAATGGCATGTTTTAAGTTTGCGACTGACGATACGAAACAAAACGTTTAACAAATGGCAATACATGCCTTTTTTCTAAGCCGATGAAGATGCTAAGTGGAACCCGGTGTTTCAAAAATCTCTAGATTAGAAGTGTTGATGCTACCTGCATCCCACAGTCGTAGGATCGCAGAGTGATTTCTGGTGCATTTGGCTACAGTGCCGTACAGCATTATCAGGTTGACGTTGACACCGTTTACTGAATTAAATCATTGGTTCATCAAATTTGGTTGATATTGGTGTCCACCTTTCCGGGCTTCCACTGTTGATCGATTATGAACACAGCTATGGTCGACGTACAGTTGTACAACCATATTCAGTTAATATAAATTCGAAACGGATCTGTTGAAAACAAGTCGTTTTTTGGCATTCCCTCATCGGTTTTTGTTGCCCGTTTTTCCCCCTGGTGCTTTCATATACGTACTTATTGAAAACTTCAGTTAATATAACGTCAATGAATTGCTGATGTTCGTCTGGTGACAGATCGATTGCCGACTTCGGCCAACTTGCTTCACCTGGTTGCCGCTTCAGGTCTTTATCGTTCGTTTGCTACAGGTCCTCTTACAAACGCTCCGTCAGAACTATGTGCACTTCATCATCCACCCAAACGCTGACCGTGGCCATTGTGGCCGAACGGAGGTGCCAATGCAAAGGTTACCAGCTATGTGCGGCTAACTGCTTAAAATGTATTCTTGTTTAGACAACCTTTGAGATTTCCGCCATCCTGTACAATCCTTAGTGGTTTTGTTAAGGAGTCCATTTTATCCGTCCAAAACCGTCTCCGTCCTCGAGAAAAAAAGATTAATCCAATCAGAATGAGCGGAACTGTCTAGAACGGTCGAGAGGTTAACCTTGATGATTTTTTACCTGTCCGACCTTTATTCCGCTATGCTCATTGGTGGCTTAGTGACCCTAACTATTTTTTCGGTAACTGTCCTTCTATTTTCTGATTCGAGAATGTTTCTAGGTCACTATGCACCATATAAATATCTTGTAATTATCTAATGGTCGCACACGTTTTGGGGATGAAACAAAGCTGTTTTTACACACGTCCTTTGGTTTGTCTTAAACGAATTACGGGGACAGTCGCGGTATTTTCGAGATCGAGATTTCCCATGTTAATTATTGCCAGAAGGAAAATCCGGGTTTTACAAGCGCACTCCAATAACGAGGACGAACCAGCGTATCCTTTCGACGGCGTACAAAAAATTTAGTTTGTAGTAGTTGCATTTCATCACTACGGCTTTCCGTGCATATACCTTGAATTGAACGACGCTTGCCCAGTGGTTGCATTTCACAAAAAAGCCTACTTATCAAGGTCAGTGGCAAATACGTGTAGTCGAGGCAAGGCAAGTGAAACTGGAATTTCCACTCAAATTGATATAATAGCAGACTAAGCCGGAAAACTGGCAGCTCAAATGGGGAAACTGTTATGTGCGTACGTGAACCAGAGTTTTTAAATTACCAAAATACGATTTGTTGTGTAACATGACTAGTGGTAGGGATATCAATACATGCACTCGTTGACACCTAAACCAGCAGGTTATGCCAATGAATTCTCTTAAGTCTGGGTCTCTGAGACACGAATTTATCATTCTTGTTTTGCCATCAATTCGTGTTCGTGTCTAAATGAATGTAAATCCAAACGCCTTATCCTCATGGTGCTATCACGACTGAGTCACGTGGTTACACAATAATTGGGTTATAGAGGAATGCGCGTTAGACTGAATTCCAGTAAATGTTCGTTTACATACGGTCAGGTTGGTTAAACCGGGTGAACTAAATAGCACTGTGCTAGTTAGGTTAGCATACATCCAAAACGATGATGGATTAGATGCAGGCAGGAATGTGTGCCATGTTGCTCCCTGGAAGTCTAAAGTAGAGCATACACCCAGACATTGTATTCAAGAGTTATTCATAATTTCAATATCGACGTCTTGCTTCACAGTAAAAAAAAATACTGGCAAAAATGGCAAAACGGTATAGTTAGTGTTCGTCTGCTGAAGCGACTAATCTACATAAGGCTACGCGTTGTACACAGTTAACTCCTGGGGCGACCGTTTCCTCAAGAAACATCTCTACCACGACAACCACAATTACTTTTCATCACATTCTGAGCTGTGACTCAAGTTTGTTTACGTCGCCGTCAAGTTCGCGAAACCTGAAGGTCACACTCCAAATTCCGGGTCGCTTGAATTTATGGGTGATAGCCATTCCTAGGTTGGATGCAGATTAGTGGCCGATATGTATTGGACACTTGAGCTAGCAAGCTCGAGCAGTGATTAAGTGTTCTTCAGGCATTCGGAATCTCTGGTGCAAAATATTTGAACCGCCAACATTCTTGTCCACAATAGCAGGGCGAGAAGAACATTGTACTCGAATATGATATGTTTGCTGACTTGATACAAGCCTACGTAGTAATGTATTATGTTCATATTCTATCTGTAATGAACAGATAACAATGCGCAAGAAATAACGTATAACATGAACGCTGGGGGCTACTGGTAACTAGAAATAAGGACAATTAGGCTCGACTTCAAGTCAATGCAGGCAACATACTAGATCCAGACAATGGCAGGGAAGGTGGAATAGGCATAACTCCATATGCAGGAATGTACACAGATGGCTGGCAGCGGTGGGTATCGTGTTATCGCTTTAACCGGAACACAGCGTCAGCTGTTTAAACACCTTCCGCTGATGGATCAATTCACTTTATGTGCAATCAGGTACAACGTTCGAAGAACTGATACAGATTAGAGGAATTTGAAGTAGAAAAACACTTCCGTGGTGCTCTGTCAGTCTCCAACCTATACTTAACGGCGAATTGTATCGACATTCCAATAGTGTAGCAATAGCATCCCTTTGCCGTCGAATACTGGCAGACGTGCACGAGCTTTATTCATGAACAAACTTGCACCTCAAGTTCAGTCCACTAATCGAAGTCCATGTGTATCAGTGATGTGCTGGTGGCATGTTTTTCGTTATAAAATCAAAGGATGAGTTAACAACGATCCTTTAGAATTTTAGCTTTTGTTTTGTCCCAGAAAAAGAAGAAGAAAAAAACTGAATGACGTTTTCCATTTTTAGAAATTCAACTAGCTAGACATCATGAAGGTCTCTGGCCAGGCCAGTATTTCGTAAACAAATATGTACAACTCGATAGACCAACTTCAAGAACATTGTTTCTATTAGAAAAAAAGCACTGAGTTTCAAAACTTGACGGCTAGAGCATCTGAAATCTGCTCAAATAACGTAGTTGTGCAAAAACTGATAACCATTCAGGATCTGTAGAGGGAAAATAGACATGTGGAACAAACAAAACTCCCAATATGACTGAAAGAACCAGAGGGGTGTTGAAATGTCGGAATGTGAAAAACTATTTGTGTGTATAACCTCCGTATAAGTAAGATGTAGAGGAACAAGTTAACCATTACTTCTACCAAGCGCTGATCTTGCTTTCCAGAATGTATGAGGACTGGAAAGTTGGGAATTATGGATCCATACGCTATCCAGTCGAGACGGACGAAAACGGTTAAAGAACACGGAATGTATACGCGAAATTGAAGACTTGAGCTGTTCAGAGGTGAGCTGTGTTAAAGCACTGTTTTCACACATAGTTGAGGTAATATCGGTCGAAAGCATTTTTACCTTGTGTGACATTTATCTACCATGTAACTAGGCGAGGACGCAATTTTCACCAATCTATCAATGAGTTACTAAGTATCCCGTGTACGAGTGAATACGGAAGGACTACCATGTACAGTAGTAAACGCTTTCCTGAATGCCAATTATTTAATGCAAAGAGAGGAAGTGGAAGGTTTGGTTTGTATGACATAAAAGAGGTAAATTTTTACGATTTATAGTCTCACTTAAGAGCAAATACGACGCTTTATCCGAGATTCCATTTTGAGGAGGCTATGTTTGCTATGTTACAGACTCATTGTATTGAATTAACCCCCTCATTAATCCCGATTCACGGGGCCAGCTTATGAAAGACGTAATAACTAGCAAAGGTTATAAAGTAGCTGCAATCTGCAACCACTTTCAGAGTGATCAGTGAGCATAGAGAGATAAGCTGACCGTTATCCGAACAGTTGCACAGCTCCGCGATCGACCAAGCTGTTAATGTCACTAAATGCTTGCCGCGGTAGATTTGTCTGCTAAATTTAGAGCGATGTGTTGAAGCTTGAAGATTCAAAGACTGTTTACCTTTTCAGAAAGTTTGCAAAAACTGATATGAAACAAAACACCAAGGGGTTACTTGATGACAGGCTTCTGTCATGCTTTTCGATCCTTGTAACAAACGGACTCATCTCGTGGTCACGAAGATCGAATGGCATCTGTAGTACGTCAACTTTATCCAGAAGTTCGTGGGTTATTTACTGCATATAGGACGTGTCTTGAACATTGTCCACTGTGTTAACAACCGTTTGCTTACTCCGAAGTTTTCTAATAGGGGTGGCCAGTAAAATATGCTGGAAGATAAAAACAGTCTAGTTCTGTCCAGTTTCATTGAATAGCTCAAATAATGGGTATGAAAAACATAAAATTGACTTCATCTCACAGTTGTGAAGTGGTATGCTAAAATTCTGATCTTCTGATTCTGTGAGATACTTTCAAATGATATCATCCATGTTTTCTCATATGCACGATCATGTTTTGGGGTTCCAGGTCATTTGCGAATTTGACTGGTTTATCAAAATGTACATGACTACTGTCGTATTTAAGAGTAATGTATGTGAACCGTAGTTGTTTTACACGATCCATTACCTCTGCTAGCGCCCAGACCTAAAAGACGTAATCAAATTAATTTGCGCTGAAGTACATCAGATGTTAAACTCGTGTAACCTACTGCTTCCTCATAGTTTTTACATTTTTTGCATTGCAGTTTACAAGCCGCACTGATGGGCATTCTTGTCTACTACCAAGTCACATCACGATTGGTAAATTGGATTAATCAATGAATGAGTCGTTCCATCCACTTGATTAGCGCACTGATCCTAATCATTTCGGATTTGTACGTGTTAATGAAAGACCACCTGTGTGTCTGCATGATAGCTTGTGTTTGTGTGTGCGCATTTGCACTTTTAGCGCCCCGAACCTCGTGACAAGTGGAATCTCGTTGTTGTTGTTGTTCAAACTGCTGGGTAAAGCGTACTGGAGCACACACATTCCACACGGCTTCATTTTCTGGCTTTTTTCAGTCAGGGGAGGTCACATGAGAACCAGTGGTGACCGTCGGGCGACTAACGGTGAGCATGACCTTCACCAACACAGCATTCACCTGTTCCGAAACAAGCAACGAATGTTCAGAAGACAAAAGGATTACTGATAAGTAGTTTGGCAGATTTGATAATTTAGAAGAGACCCAATTGCGAAAAATCTGGACTTCGGCTGGATTCGAACCAGCGACAGAAACAACATGCCCAAACGCGGCAAATGCTCTACCAGCTGAGCTACGAAGCCAGAAATTGTGAGCCAATCCAGCAGTGGTTGTTAGAGCCAGAGCCAGAGCGATTAATTAGGACGAAGAGCAGCACGGAGAGGAAACGTTGGATCCCACTAGACCATGACATCATCAAAGCGTGTTTTTTTCTACGCAAGTCACTAAGACGATCTCGGTACGTAAATCACAGATTAGTGCATCAATAAGCAACGTAAACACGATAACAGTCTTCGGTGCTTCCCCTTATCTATCATGTCTAAGTTAGTAAACTTGGTTATGGAACCGAATTCATGACCTGAGGATGTGTGCCAGAGTGGTGGTCCAGCAAGTTATCCAACAGACCACGGAGACCTGATCAATGGGGTTACAAGAAAGCGCACCCTCTTTTCTAATAGCCTG
>LOND01020332.1:0-11240 GCA_014220965.1 Paragonimus kellicotti
TGGAGACCTTAGAAGATGAGCCGCATTTTACGGCAAATGTGCTGCTGGAAAATGGACAACCCCCTGATTTACTGATGAAGCACGTCAAGTTCACTCTAATCAACCATCGATGCATCTAGACTTCGACTTCGAAGCGAATTATCGGGTGGATCAGTCAATCTGTCAGGCCAACGTTTAAAGCATTCATGTTTCACTGCTTCCACGTTGTTCAGCCACAATCTGAGAGTCGAGATAACCGTACAAGAACACTCAGTGCGTATGAGCGCATTTTCCAGCTGTAGTACAGTCGGACACATAAACCGCATTACTACGTGTTAGTCCACAGGGTTTAGGGAGTATTGGCAACATTAACTTGGCAGTAGTTTTAACAGCATGACGACTGATGCAATAACCTCATAATTGATAGGTTCAAGCCACCAAGTTGATATTGAGACGGCTTTGCTTATTGTTTACTAGGCCTCAGTATGTTCAACACAGTCAAGTTTGCTTTATCCACGTTCATCAGCTCTATCTGTCAGATGATGTTATTACTTGGCCAACATGCAGAATTCGGCCCGATGTGTATGACTTACATTTTACAGTGGGGCAGACACGACCTGGTCACACAATACGATGGCAGATTGATACCCGAAGCTTGCACCAATGAGGCATCGCAGTCCACAGCATGCATTCGGTGTTGAGCGGGACACTGTAATCAGCCACATCAGTGGGCAAAGTTGATCTGAGCTCAGTACAGTTTCGCACACGGTTTTCTGCCTCTCACCCATCACATCGACTGGGCCCTGTTCCTTGGCCGTTCAAATTTGTGCATGTTGGTTTGCGCGATTGAATCTTTTACCCTACAGAATGTTCCGTAAGATATCCTTGACGTTGTCCTGTACGAATAAGCCAACTTCAATTAATGCCAGCGTCATCTGGCTGGATTTACACAACCTAACGATGCACCCAGTGACTTGGTGTACACGCTGCTCCTTTTACTAAAATTGCAGTTTCATTCTCCGGTCTGTTTTATCCGCTTGGCTGCGAGGGTCACTAAACGATTGGCATACTTACAACTGGTTTGTTCAGTGTTGCGTTCACCAAAGTAACAGCCGTGAACTCACATTCCTATTTTCTTTATCCGCAAATCCCCCACAGAAATTCTGACTCTGATAACGAAGGATTACTATCCGTACAGACCATGATTAATCGACAAAATGCGTGCTGCTTGTCAATTGTCATAAACGAGGATGACCAGGCTAAATCAACTGTGATTTATTTCGTGTACTTCTGACAGACACGCAACCACGGCTTACTTTTGGTTCAAACAGTAAGAAATCACCCCACTGAGATTTTTGTTTAAAGACATACTTTCGTGTGGATTAATTTTGCTCGCCGCACTATAAAAGACTCTGGAAAGTCCCGTTTGAACCTGAATACTCGGGCTTCAGAACTTCTAGACTTCATCTGGTTGTTCAAAGATTTTACACAACACGAGATGACGTGGGGTAGATATAGTTTTCAGATCACACGACATCTAGTTCTTAGATAGTATTTGTCAGACAAGCAACCCAAGCGGAGCATCAATGTATCATCTCTTCAAATGTCAGATCCTTGATGTTGGTTGGTGATAAATTGTTTGAGCACGCAAATGTAACGCGAAACTTTGGAATCTGATTATTGTGAATATATTTCAAGATCTCGGGCCATCTTGCTTAGCGCGTCTATCTACGAACAATCCGTGTGGTCACAAGCAAGTGTGGTTACCGAGTTTTCAAAAAACTACCACTCCTTGCATCCCAACCTTATCAAGCAAAATGTTGAAGTGTTCAGTGAGAAAACCGGTGTACACATGTACGTAGTTTAGTTATCCGACAACTCCGTTGTAGATCATTTTTTATATTGCTATCTTTCCATAGCATAAGGAGGTAAAACGCGGGCCCCTGGCTTAATTATAAACAGGTCCTTTTTGGACGAATCCGAGTATGACCAACTTGAGTGCAGCTTAGGAACAATGGATAGGCAAGGAAGGAAATCAAAATCATCCCATTCGAAGCTGCACGTTATTTGCCTAAGTAGTTTCTACAACTAGAACCCCCCATCACTTCACTGTGGTGGAGAGACATGCATACATGAAAATTACTATAACTGACCTCCAAGATATATTTATGTATGCAGACCATCGTGACTGATTGGCCGCAGAACGCACAATATTCTGTGCTGATCTGCAGTGTTGTCATTATTGCATTACTGTTAGTTGCTAGAGTTATACAGGCTACTTTCAATTTATTCTGCGGAAGCTAGAAACACACTTCAGTGGAATTTGTATAGAACTCTGTCAACAGACGGGGGCAATCAACGCATACGTTAATATAGTCAGAAGTCTGCCCTTGTGGACAACCCTAACAAGGTCAAATCATTGGCGGGTTGCCGGGGTCACCTGACCTTCATCCTAGTAAAATGATTGTACGCGATGCTTCAATCCGATTTTGTTAACTCAGTACAGTCCGCAAGCCCTACCCGGCAAGTCAGTTATACGTTGACACATTCCCCACGCGAAATAATCGCTGTACTAATCTGAAAAGCTAGGATCAGTTTTTTTAGGCTTAGATCATACTTAAATGATATACGGAAAGAAACGGAAGAGGCCATTTTTTGCCTACCGTTCAACATATTCTAATTTACATTAGAGAAGCCGGATCACCAAGTTAGTGTCAATTGAACTTAGACGTTAAGTACCTTGAAAGAGATGATGAATCTTGAAGTATATGATATAGGCATCCCTACAAAGTGGTCCTTAATCATACTAGAGATCTTGAACTCCACGGTTATCAACAACAGAATGCAGCTATTAAAGACATAACGGGAACTGCGGGTTCAGAAGCATACTACTTAGAAACCGAAATTCACTGAACAGCCGGTCACAGCAAAACTATTGAAATGTGTTCCGTGCAACATCGTATGTATCGCCAGCGCTTATAACGAATTTCCTCTCTTAAAACAACCCGTCCTAGAGGGTGACAGTTTTCGTCAGTCTCAGCAATCTACTGCTTGGGCATAAATATTGGAGGTATATACTGAAAAGTAGCCGGATAGTTAGACTGGCAATTTGAAAATCAATTTCAGCTGCTACTAAGAACTCATTTATAACGAATTATTTGACAATTTGTTGTGTTGCTTTGTTCCCTAATCGTGTTGGCGCTCGTTAGGGATTCGTAGCCTCTGTTGAGGAAGAAGTGGAACATCCACTGTGCGTATCGTGCAGAATTTCTTTATTCTAATTACACTTAACTTATACTAAACATGATTGATGTGAGTCAGAGGAGCAGATTTTTCGGGACACAAAGCCAATCTCAGGAGTAAATGTCTTTTGACCTATAGAGAGATTAAATCCCCGATACCTATCAGTGCGCTTAACTGCTTCAAAAGACCGGCCTACTCAGACAACGAAGTTATTTGTTAGAGCGTAAAAAGATAAATATGCGTCCATAAAAGATGATGCGATAACTTGAACAATATTCACGAAATGTTATGGTCAAAAAATTGTTAATTATGGTACGGTCAAGCGTCGTCAGGTAGCAGTCGAATAGTCGACCGACCTCATAGTTGGGGAAAAGTCCATTTTTCCCTCCGGATGAGATTATGCGACATGGGTATAAATGTCCCAAATAAGCAAAAGTTGAAATATTCCATATGAGAATATTTGTAGATTCTATTGACATCTTTTAAACTGTTTTCAACATGATGTTTCGTCATCAGTTCATCTGACTATGCAGTTGATTTTTGGAATCGCCGAACCTCTCGTATGACTAACATAACTTCGAATGTTTCTTTTTAAGTTTTACTCCAGTGAACACTATGGTTATGAAAGAAAGCGAGTTCTGTTATTCAATTTGAAATTGCCGAACAACCTCTTGTGCTGTAGCCTAACTCTCTATTCCCATGAGACATCTCGTTTCGTCAGACTGAACAAATGCATCGAATTAGCTTATACAATTTGTTGTACTATGTGGATTCCATAGCAGTCTTGCTTCATGTGGCCAGATCATTCCTCTTACTTCTCCCGATCTTGTTCCATAGATTTGTGGGACTTCCGATACTTAAATATAAGGTCCAGTGAGCTTCCTAAAGGTAGACAAATCTCCTGTCATCTGAGCACATTAGACCAAATAACCTGAATACACCTATGATTATGCCACAGATAAATATCCACCATGTGACGAATTCTAAGGTTCATCCAACGACATCTTGAAAGCATGTATCTGAAGTCCGAAGTCTTCGAAACGGTTGCACAGTAAGTAAGAAACTTAACGACGTCTGTCCAAAGCAAACAAATACGTCGTTTTTATCAAAAAAAAACTTCTAATGCCCTATACAAATAGTCATTTTTCGGCATGCACTTCCAAAAGTCTGTGCATATTCTAAAGTCTTTCAAGCATGTATATACACATATATGTTTACATGTGTATGCACCGTGATAGCCTCACCTGTCTGTGCGTCGAACCACCTTTACAAGTGCTGCTCTTCTATGGTAGAAAAAGTCTCGCAAAACTCGGTGTGCTCCTTCTAAAATGTTGGTATTTTGTTGGCTAACCCGCTACTCTTTGCTGAGACCGTTGTTTGAGAGTAAGTGAATGTTATGGTCTCCTTGAGGAGAAAACTTCTTATGATATCCGATAATTCTGTCCTCTGGTGTTTGCTGATTTAAGGAATAACACTGTGTACAGGGGACAAGATTTATGGTTGGCCAGGAAGTTTCAGTTTATTAAACCATTCTTAAAGTTCTCTGCACTTCTGATATGACAGGCTTTGACAAATGCAGTCCCGGTCAGCCTAGCGTTTTTGATATACATCATTCATTGTTATGCTTAACACACGCTTTTAGAACTCAAGGTCTTTTCAAAGATAAGTTGTCTTCAAAAGTGTTCATCTCAAATGAAGTAGTCAAGATATCCGAATAAGAAGTATCTGTGGTCACATTTCGAGTGAAGCTGGTGAGTGACGTGAACTGTCGGCGTTCAGCCGGCCTAATTTTCGAAAGAACAAGTTAACAACTCGTGGTCTAAACTCATAATACGAAAAGATTGGTCCATTCCTAGATACCAACATTCGTTCGTACATTAGCAGCCTCTGAAAAGCAGGTTACAGCTAACTGTAAGGTAACTCCGTCCTAACTGTTGCGATAGTCTGGTCTAACAACAGGTTGACAGAAGTAACCACGATCCTCCTTCGACCGTTTCATAGTTTAAATGGACCTTATTTTGTAAAACAACCAAGTAGACATTTTTACGTTATTGCATAAGATCCCCTCCATCAAGGTCAATAACGCTGGAGAGAAAAGGGGAGTATTTTCCAATGACACTGAAACGCACGCATCCAATTGTGTCTCTATCTGACTCACAGTGAATTCACACCTTCCTTTTCCCCGCTCTACTCGAATGACTACATATGGTATTTCATAAGATTACAAAATATTTCGCTAATTCACCATGGACTACACTGGAATCAGTTTTCTTCATCTCCGTTAGATGATCAGCTGGGTAAAATGGGGCTCGTCCAATACCGGGCTCATCACCGAGACTCACGGATGTTGACTGAACATTATAGACACCTGAACTGTTATTATTCTCTGTGCATCACTGCAACTGGTTACTCCTATTTAAACATTGTAGAGAAGTCCCGTTGCCAATTTTAGGAAAGGTTTATAATAGGCATGTGGGCTTGAACCATACTACACGGATCTGAGACTTGGTCTAACCTAGCGCAGATGTACATAAGCTCCTTGAATTTGACCGTCGATGTCATTGCTAGTCAGCCAATAACAAATGGACTAAATGTGTGAGGTCATCCGGTGAGTGTTCGAACATTCTCCGTGGTCAATAGCGATCCTCGGGGCAACGAAAGTGCCCATAGTTTTCTGGTAGAGCCACGTATATTGTATAAAGAAAAAGCGTCTGCTGCACTACGCACTGTTTAGTGCGGTCGCTGGCAGTGGGAAGAAGCAGCAGGAAACTATAGTTTTCAAATTCACAAAGTGCACGCAGTCAAAAACCACGCCCTTCGACGTAACAGTAAAGACTATATTTATATATATATATATATATATATATATATATATAATGTCACGTGAGTAGAATTGAGACGGCCACTATGCACCGTTCAGCTATTTCAATAGACTAGTGAAGACCGGATACTAAAAACAACCATCACAAAAGATGCAGAAAGTTTATGGACGAGTTGACGCAGTTTCCGTTTATCTTCGTTTGATTTACCTCCCAGGTTTACGTTGTATACATGTAGTTAACGAGTATTTCTGAGTAGTATTGTTTCTTTAATCTGTCTTCAATAACGCCACACGTATATTAAACGCTTCAGTTTGGGGCTGAGTTCCAGTTGTCGGTTTGAGATGACGTGAATTAACCCCATTACTTGCACTTGCGTTTTCATTCCCGTGAATTGTACAGTCGCATATCTGGGTTATTTTCCACCAGCCTTCATCCAGCTATAGCACATTCGACATTCCATGCATCAATTCATTAGAGCGCCCGTGTGTACTTGGCCCAGTGATGGGCAGTTTGGAAGAGAGAGAGAAGTCAGAAGAGTGTATCTGTTACAGGTTGTCAATGATAGAAAGATGGCTAAAGAGAACATTACAGGAGAAAGAGAAACATAAATCGAACCATTGCCTAACGAGTATCTAACAATCGCGCGGCAGTTTACAACAGGCTGACATCAGTGGCAGATGTCGACAGTATTTTTATTCTATCGCAATGATTTTGTTGATCAGCTTTTCTGAATACTCGGTTTGGTGTCCCGAATACCCTCCTCAAATCGGCGCTCGAACTCAGCTACCGACATGTGGTAAATTGTTCCAGATTGGTCATACTTAAGCGTTAAAAGAGAGTTTCGTGCAGCTCCGACAGCTTATTTGATGTTGTAGCTCAAACGACTGTCCCCCTGGGTGGTTATTCTTGGAAGGCACAACTGTTCTTCTTAGAGGATGTTGGGGTGGATGCAGTATTTTATATACTAACGACAAGTCTCCTCTGATGTACCAGCGGCGTATAAAGAACTGATCAAGTTTGTTCAACCTGTTTGGGTTGGGTAGAGAAAGTAATATCGTAGTTCTACGTTTCCTTTTCACAGTAAGCTCAATGTCCTTCAAAAACAGTCGGCAAACTGGGATATGTAGCTCAGATTGTGAGTGGACTAGCGAATTTGAACGTAACATTGAAACAGTCGAAGTGAAGCCGTCCAGAGTTTTTAACAAATAATCCAAGACCCGAGTTGATTTTTTAACTGTTGAGGCACTGGCTTGGAGACAGACTGAGCTCACTTGAGGCAGTCTTGCCTAAGTCGTGCTCACGTATGATGCTACCAAGGTTTTCGCCTCCCAGAAAGTAGTGTGTTCAATCAGAATGACGGTAGTACATCATTTTATATTTGATGTCTTAAGTGGGAGACGGATGTCTGTGGCTCAGCGGCGTACAGTTTTAAATCACAGTACGGCTTCTCAATTTCGAATACACCGTTTTCCATCCGTCAGATTTCAGTGTCATCAGCGTATGGTAACAATGGGAAGTTGAGGGATTTCAAGTATAAGCAAACTAAAGAGCATAGGTCCTAGTACGGAACCTTGTGACACACTATGGCAATCTGAAAAATCGTATTCACATTTACATTAGAGCGGCGATTTTGTTGACAATAGGTGGGTAACGGGATCAGAAGACTTTCTATGACATAAGCACAAAAATTTACGCAAAGCGTTAAATGGCCAATTCACTGGAGGTATTAGGGCAGCCTAGATGAACTACATCAACCGGTTTACTTTGACCGGAATCCTTGTCCAATCTTCCCGAGCAATAAGTGAATTGGTAGCCCACAAGTATCTCTTTCGAAATCCATGTTGACTCGCAGACCCCAGTGCAAATCGAGCAGAATGTCTGCATATACGTTCAACAACCAAAAACCCCTGTGATAGTTGGGGGGGACCGATAATGATGCAGTCGGCCCATACTTGGCGTACACATTGTGATCACCCCATTTAAAATTGGATAACATTGTGTACACCTTCCAAGCAACGGGGAACTTGAATTCTCGTGGAGATTGATTACAATGCTTTCATAGTGGGTCTGACAACTCTTCAGTGCACTTTTTCAGTTCTAGAAAAGAGATGAAAACAGGGTTTTGAGCCCTAGTTTCACAAAGCACTGACAGTTTTGGAGCACGCTCTGTGGTTTGAAAATAAATGTTCTCATGACGTCGACAATGTTGATACTAGATGCATGTACTGACTTTGTGGAGCCGGTAGCGTACATGGCTAGAACGTTGGCGGCTTTTCCACATGAGATGTTCATTCCATCAACATGATGCAGTTGAGAGACTGACGGAAGAATTCTAGTGATGGACGCAACAGTGCAACGACAACTGATGGGCTGACACTAAATGTTTTTGGTTAAAATGTATCTGGCACTGACGTCGACTACTGCCGAATCGTAAACACATGAACACACACACACACAAGATGTATCACGTTTTTTCATTCCATTCTGTTAACTAATGAAACCATCATGAAAGCAATTTTTTTTCACACCTATTCAAATTGGAACTGCCTCCATTCCAGAATTCTAGAAATTTCCACATTATTGCCAGGTGGCAATGCTAATCATTACAGGCCGTTTGGCAGGGTGAGCGACTTTGTTCCGAAATGGCATATGCACAAATATTAATATCCCAAAACTAACGATGTATTGTCTGAGATTTGAAAGTGTAAACGCCAACTGTTAATACTTGTCAGAAGCATTCTTTAATCCGCTGTAATCCAAAGGCGTAACGCAACATCCGTGTTTGTCGATTAAAACAACCGTGTAGCTTGTTACCATTTCTTACATAAGACTGGCGACAAATAATTAACATTGAATCAGATCAAAAAAGAAAACGGGATGTTCGTATTTTTTTACAATAACAATCAATTTATCCAGAATGTTAATTTGGTGCCCCAACTGTCGTAACCCCTATACAGTGAACCGTGAAAGTGTGACCGACGGAACGTTGAGGAGGTGCTATTGGTATAAATCCACAGCATATAGGTCCGATTATTTGAATGAACGACAATTAGGGAATTTCATTCTTCAAACACCTGTTGCTTTTAACATTTATCTCATTTAAAATTGATACCGTAAACAACCATATAGTCAGTTGGCGTGTGCTTTCACAGTGTTCCAGTTTCACTAACGAATGTGTCCGCAGGCCAGTTCAGTGACTGTCGAAGCAGCTGGACACGTGATTGCAGTTTTTTACAAACCTCAAACTATGTTGTCCATAGTCTAGAATCGCGGCCTGTCAAATTGGGACGGCATGATAATCCTTATCTTTAGTGATAAACGTTCCCAACAATAACAGTCCGTCAAAACCAACGCTCTTATCCATATGACAGCTTTTCCATTTTCTCTGGATTATCTTCTCGTCGTGAACTTTTAATCACCCACCTCGTATGTTTTACATCATATCACTGGTAGTCAAAACCAGATTACCCAGTCGCAACAGTTGATATTAAAATTCCGCGCACTGTGTCGTGCTAGACACAGAGCACTCTTGTTTGGTTAAACAGTACAAATGTGTTGTAGTATAAAGAGCGATAGAAAAACGGAAGATCAAAACTGATAGGAACGCGTTTTTCACTCTATGGCTTCACCCATTCATTTGATCGGCTTTCGTTTAAAGTTTCAAGCACGTTGTGGTCCACTGTTCAGCGTGCACAAAGTAGACCACACTAACACATCACCCGATTTGGAGTTTGGCAACGACCTTCTTCAAATCATGACCTCACTAGTGCACAGTAGGGTCAACATACGTGGACACTGCAACCTCCAGATTTAACGGTCGCATCTACGGATTTCTTTAGTGTACCATTCCAGTAACAACTTCGAGAAGCTAGTTTAACGTACTGTTGATTTCAAAATGTAGCTTGAATGACGAGCTACCAGTCTACAATGTATCAGTGCTCGTGCTTTTTCTCATGTGACTGTCGCACAACAGAATACGTTTGTCACCAACGCGTCAGTGAACGTTACACGGCCTGTATTGGAACTGCTAGCCGAAAATCAATTACTAGCGCTACTTCACTACATATTGACAACATTTACCATCGCATATATATCAAAAAGACATTTAGAGTTATTTACAGAGTTGCTTTAACTCAACCTAGGCCAGCCCGTCAACGCATTTTAGTAACAACTGAATCGACTGCAATCAGACTATAAAACTGGAGCCTGTGTGTGTTGCAAGGCATTAAGTCAGTCCCTGCTCGTTTCGTAGCTAATCCTGCTGCAAACCAACATGCTACCCTGATGTTGCGACGTAACTTTCAATGTCTGTCCGACCCAGCTCTAACTAACTTTATAAATTCTTGTGTTTCCTCGAGACGTTACACACCACTGATCACCTCATGGATTTTCTGTTTGAATTCCTGAAGTGTTTTGGTGAAATCTGTCCAGTTTTTATGACTTGATCAATATTAATGGAAACTTTCTGATAGTTGTGAACAGTGGTGGTGTTGTTCGTAGCTCGGGTTGATGGTTTTGGTATTGGTATGTTCGCCGAGCTTGGCATTTAGGTTGCAAACGTTTCATCACCAAACGAGGTGACATCATCAGTGCGTAAGTGTTTCAGCTCAAAAACTATACGCTGAAACACTTACGCACTGATGATGTCACCTCGTTTGGTGATGAAACGTTTGCAACCTGATGGAAAATAATTGGTCATCACTATTATTTACACGGAAATATTCACGTAGATTTTCACTTCCGTTATTCCAATCGACTGTCTTTTTATCGTTCGTTTATGTTAATATCGAAGCATGACTATATACCCTAGGTCTCATCAATAACACGTGTACAGAAAATTCAGTCGGAATGGATAGGGTGTTGAAACTGTTATGCGTGTTATTCACTACCTGAAATTAGAACAAAAGTTGCCCCGGAATTCGGAAAATACACGATGGAACTGAATGACAGAATCGCGATAGAGGCACTGAACCGATTAGGCCACTTTGGGTGAGCCAATCATGTAGTCTTACTGCCAGGATAACTTCATCACAGACTGATGCATGACTTCATATTCGCGTGTCACTAGCTGACAACCATATTCCCAAAGCTCACTTATTCGAAGTTGATTGAAGTAACTGGATGATACAGTTGTCAGTACCACCTTTTTCACAGCTGATCATCCGTCATGATCCGACCAGGTTTGCTCTCAACTGT